>WEZZ01010264.1:212538-227043 GCA_013400585.1 Chloropsis cyanopogon
CTAATTTTTTTTTTTTTTTTTTTTTTTTAACTAAGGCATCCTGGGCTTCTGGTTCCTTTTCTTGCTCAGGAAGAAAACAAGCAGGAAAATGTTCAGTAAAACATGGGAAGGGGGTAGGAACTGAGTGGTCTTAAGATCCCACCAAACCCAAATTTCTGATTCTGTGATTTGAATCTTTCCTCTGTTTTGGTTATAAAAATACACTCTTTTACCTCTTGGAAAACAAGCATATATCACCATATACATGAGCATAATCATGCATGATTCCATCACAGGATAAGCAATTTTCCCTGCCTTCACCCCAAAGGCACACAAATGGGCACCTAGAAGTTCTGCATGTTTATTTTACTGAAACAACAGCATTTTGTACAGCATGGGTCAAAACCCCAGAGGCACAATCTGCATTTTCTTAGATGTCTGAACCGGGGGGAAGGGTGAGCTGCTTTCTTTGTAGGAAGATGATTAATGAATTGTTGACAGTAATAAAGAAGCAGACATCTTGGAAATATTATTATGGATCACATATCATTTCAAACAGCAAGTCTGCCTCCCTAAAACATTTTATTTGTTATATTGTGCAAATCGATTGTAATTTGCTACTGGCTTCTTTTCAAATACGTTTCTTCATTGCTGCCTTGGTAAATAATAAATCACACTAACTATTACTTCAAAATTGAGTGTTCCAATTTAGTTATGAATGGTGAAAGTAGAGGTACTTCAGGGTATAAAATCTTTTAGCAGTTCATAGAAAAATAGTTTCTTAAGGATAAGCACATCAAAAATCATTAGAGACAGACTAGACCACTCTGGTGCACGTGCCTCTGTGACTGAAGGCAGTGGAAAACACTGACAAGGTTATGCTAAATGAAATATTTTCTTCATCTTTCTCTTCAGTCATAAATCAGAAATGTATATAGATATTTGCTTCTTCCAGATTACCAATTTGTGCTTTGTATAACAAAAAAGATTTGTTTCTCATGCTCAGTACGGACAAGTCATGCTTCTCATATATGAAATAAATCTGAAGAAATAAAAATGATTCTACATAGGAACAGAAATGATTCTACAGAGTTAGTAGATATTGATGGGTCAAGTACATCTCTGAAATCTAATGGATAATTTGTATTAAGATGCACTATTCATTTTTGTTTTCTTGTCTGCTTTCACATGAAGATGACTTCAAGACTCAACAAACATCTATGCATCCAAAACTCAGTCATTGAGAATTTTCATATGAATTCCAGAGAAAATATGTGGTATTTCTTAAGTGTTAGATTTCTCTTTTAAGCTACTTACTCTTTTCTTTGGTTAGTTGGTTTCTTTATTTTTCCCTTTTTTCCATTTTCTTAACTGAAATATTTCTGGCAAATACCACCTAAATGCAAAAGAAAAACTCTTGTAACTATTGAGATGGACCATCTAGTGGCTAGCACCAGATGTAGTATTTATTTATAAATTATACACATCTACTTTGGGTTTTTTTGTTATTTGCCGAAAACAATCAATTCTTCTTTTATTCAAAATAAGACCTGCCTATTCTTTGGGTTTCCTGAAGGAATTCATAATCTCTCTGCTTATGCATCTCAGGTGATTTGGATTTGTTATCTCACTCCACACTCAGACACAGACTTTACTAGAGATAAACAAAGATAAAATATAGATTAGGATGAGTCAGGGACTCAGCTCTGCTGCCTGTGAAGAGTTTTTACTGGACTCTTCCTTCTGCATGTTCAGAGAACCCACATGAAGGAATTCTGCAATTAAAGATATCCATGAAAAACAGACGTCCATAAAATAAGGAATAATCCAAACCATATTAGATGGCTGCTCTACCAACTTCAATTTTTAACCAATTAGGAACATATTCCTGATTTTTTTCCACGTGTCCACCTTTATCTTTTTCCCATGAAGAGGCAGTCTGATAATGAGAATTTCCTGTTAAACACTCAAATTCAGTTTAGAAATGTTTGAGAAGAATATATGGAAACAGCAGTTGGGGGTAAAAAAAAAAAGACCTACAGACACATAATCACTATTCTGTGATCTGTTGTGCTCCTGACATACATTAGGAAGATCCCTTGGAGAATTCTGTCTCCATTCATTATATCCCAAAAGAGTCTGGTTTCACTGACCTTGCTCTCAGTACAGTGCCTTGTGTCCTACTGATTTAAGGAGTTCTACATAATGAGTAGCTCAAAAGGGGTGAAATTAGCCCAGAGAGCCACAATATAGAAAATGTTCTTTGCTCAACACTAATTAGTTTACCTGACTTTCGTCTGGTGGGTCTGGTCTCCAAGGTACAGAGAATGCTTTTGATTTCACATGCCATAACATCAGACACTAAAGTTCTTCAGTTTCATATCCTGTTCTGGAGGTGGTGATTTTGTTTAAATAAAATCTTACTTCAGCAAATAAAAAAGGAATTTTTGTCAGACTTACAAAAGAAAAAAAAAAAAGGCAGCTCTTTCTACAGGGGACTTGGGGAAATAGATGATGAATTAGACTTTTTGATAACTGAAGATTAATATTAGTCTGCTTCCAATCAAAAACTTCAGCACTTGAATACTGAACACTTGAATAGGGATGCTCGTTGACACAGCCTCCAAGACAATACACCAAAATAGATACAGCTGCTGAAGTGGAAGTTGCTTTCAGCCAATGAATTTCCTGCTTGTCAGATTTGTATGCGTGTTTGAATGTGAGGGTAATGAAATAACATTATAGATTTCAGAACCAGGGCAGCCTTTATTCAGATAAGGTTATAGGCAAATATGGTTTAGAATGAGTGTCTGCTGAAGTAATAGAATCCATTCCCCACTTATCCTCAGGAGTTTAACTGTTTGCTGCAACATTTAAACATGCACAGGAGTGCAGAAATGCACTTCAGGGTCACATACAAAGAGTTTGCACCTTGGGCAAATAAACACTGCTGAGGTCACAGGGCCACCCTCAGACAGCTCAGTGTGAGTCTGTAGACTTAACTCTTAATTCCCAGTGGTTCCTTTCGCATGGGTATTTTTCACATCTTAAAGCCAGACAATAATAAACAAATAAAGTGAAAATTAATTGTCAAATCACGGTGAGACCCAAAGGTTATTTCTCAAGATAATTAGCACACAACACTGAGGCCAGACTGTCAAACTGACAGATCAACACTACACATTTATGACTCTAAACTGAACACTTCCAATGTAAAGTAGAAAAAAATTTTCAAAATCACTTCACTGAGAGGCAGATTTTAAATAATTAAAGTTATACTAAATAATAGCTTAGCATTTTGAAACATTTTCAGTTACATAACCCCTCAGAGGGTTAATGTTAATGCCACTCTGTAAAGCCAACGCCTCTCATCTGGAGAAAATTCTCCTGTCAGAGCAGCATTTGCAGGATAAACTTTTTGAAAAGCCTTTGGCACATCAATGAAAAGTCTTGTACCACCAGTATCACCGCACTATTCAACAGAAATGTCACAAAAGCAGTTAAGTGGAGAGAGAGGGATAACAGCAATGAGCTGCTCCCACTCACACCAAGCACAAAGCAAGCAGAGGACCACGTGTCTGAGGAAATGGAGCAGTATCTTGCACTGGGTCTGATGGAAGTCCTCCAGTTGCAAATGCAAGCTATAATAGGTTATTAAAATATTAAAGATAAAAGTGACCTTTGGTTATTGGGGTTTGTAAGTTTAGCTTTCTTTTTTCTTTTTTTTTTTCAAATCAGGAAAAAAGAATTTTGAGCAATTCAAAAGAAGTGGGTTGGCATTAGAGATTAAATTAAAATGAATAGCATGACCATGACAGAATTAAAAATATGTTCTATAGAGCTACTGAAGATATTTATTCCATTACCATTTCAGTCTTCTAAAAAGTCTTTTAGCTTACTCTCAAAGGGCTGAGTTTGTGACCAAAATATTCAAAGCAAGGACCAGAAGT
This sequence comes from Chloropsis cyanopogon, assembly GCA_013400585.1. Lineage (NCBI taxonomy): Eukaryota > Metazoa > Chordata > Aves > Passeriformes > Irenidae > Chloropsis > Chloropsis cyanopogon. Next base: position 216,468 of record WEZZ01010264.1, read on the forward strand.
GCCCTGAAGAGTATTGAAGTCAGGGGATAATTTTTCTGAAGAACACGAGTAAACAGGCAAAGTGGAACAGCCGCATTCTGGGAATAATGATTGCCTGTAGTATATGAAGTTATTCAGCAGTAATTATCCCACCCCTGGGCAGGGATGATTTAGTGCAGCACACTGGTGAAAGCTGCATAATTAAGAGAACGGGGTCTGGCTACTACAGAACACACCTTTCCAAATGTTCATCTGGTCCACTTGGCAAGAGCCAGGCTGGGCTGGCTTGGCTGGGAAGGTGAGCAGTGTGGTTTGTGTGACAATGGCCTGAGTGCCACAGCATTTAGCACTCTGCAGCCAGAAGGTCAAACCGCTCTCGTTTAACTCTGTGCAAGCCAACCAGCTCACACACCATTACATGTGTCTAATTAAAAGCTGCATGTGGCCTGCTGGGCCACCCTCTGATGTTAATACTTAGTGCAGTTTAGCACATTTTGTTCTGGCTATGCTGAAATCAGGCAGAATAAAGCCATGTACAGGCTCTAAAACCAGCTGTAATGCCCCATATGCTTGCATAGGGAAAAAAACATAATTGTTTAACAGAAAGAAAAGAATTAACAGAAAGAAGAAACATTTTGGTGTTATGGATTAATTCCTTCCCCTGCAATGTGAAATGTTTATTGACTATTGTTCCTTGTTCTCTGGTGCTCACATTGTGGGATGTGTAGGAATGGGGAAAAGGAACCTCTGGAATGGTTATCACATTGACAAAAAAACACTCAGATTCCTTTTCTGTCCACATTTCTTACAGAATGGAAAATCAGGATATAAGGAGATATGAATCTGTTCCACAAGACTTAGAAGTACCACAGTATCAACAACCCTATCTGAGCTGACACCTCCCACAGAACCCACACAGGGGAACTCTCACCATTCTCCTCCTTTGTCCCTCTGCCTCAGCCCTCTCTGGGAGCACTTCCCACGACCCAGGGACTGGAGAGCCACCTGATGCACGGCCACACTCCCAACCATCACACTCGGGGCCCTTTGCTGTGGCAGGAATTCTTTCCCCAGCCTCATCCCCAGACATGGAAGACGATCAGCAAACATCAGAGGGAGGCAGCGGAATCTGGAGCGCCTCCAGCCCCGGGATCTGGCTGCCTGCCCCGGCTGCTTGGCTCTGTCCCTGACAGCTCCCAGGACTTGCTTTACAAGCAGGAGCAGTGGCAGTTTGGAAAAGCCTCCAGGGGAGGTCACGGGGGGATTGGCTTGGCTCCTCCACATCATTTGTCTTGTCTGAAATTAATTTTGAGGAAGCTGTTCAGCATTGCTCAACAATAAGATTCTGTATTAGCCGTGGCCATTCATTTTCCCGCTCAGGGTAAGGTAACGGAATGCAACATTCAAATGCCAGGATTTATGTCACTCTGGGGAAACATGTTCTCAGCAATTTGATTTTTTTTAACACTTCTCAGTTATCCTGTTTGATACAGGCATCACAAAGAATGAAAGCCTACAGCTCTGCAGAGTAAAAATAAATAAATCTAAGTTTTAGGAGGTTAGAATAAATATAAGGAAATTTAAAACATTTCTTCTTCTTCTGTCTTAGAAGTGAAATCAATAAAATGTTAAATTTAAGCTTTTTTTTACATTCTTTACTACTTACATCTCAGAACTTGCATGTCTTTCAGTAAGAAGAGCTGCCATTAGTACTATTTTTGCATCTCTTGCTATTTTGCAGGAACATATCTCTGACTTACATTTGAAAAACATTAAAGGTTTTTTGATTAAACTTATTTACAAAGTAACTGGCTTAAATTAAATTCCTCAAGGTTAAGCCAAGTTCAAAGATGACCTATAATCCCATAGCCCTCCAGACATCATCTTCTATGAATTGTTTTGTTAACAAGGCTCAGAATCAAACTGGGATTTTACCCATCATTCACTGTTACCTGACCTCACTGTTATCAATAATTTATTGCCTATTTCTTCCTTTTGTCATTTTTTTCCCCATTGCTTATCTCTTCTGGCCCATTGCAATTGGTGGTAGATTGCCTTCTATGTTCTATTTTTTTATTATTATTTTTCTCCTGTGAAAGAAAATAGATTTTCCTGGGGAAAAAAAAAAATAAAACTTAAAAAAAAAAAAATCAGCATCTGAATCATTAAATATTGGGAACCTGTGTCAGCTAGAAACTCTCCCATTCACATGCTGCTTTTACAAACAACTGTTTTTCACACTGATTCAGGAGAGAATGAAGAGCTTGGAAATTTTCCTAAAAGAAATGAAACAAACTCTGTGTCACAGGGGAGCAACGCTGTGTTGGCACCATGGGAGGCTGGGACAGCAGCTCTCAGATGATGCTGCAGTCACATCTCCAGGTCACAGAAAGAATAACTCCATCAGTTCCCTCCTCAGCCTCCCCATCCCGAATTCCTCTTCCCACCCACCAAGCAGAGGGAGCCAGATGTCCCCAAACTGGGCAGTGCTGGACCAGGACTGCAGGATGGTGCATTCTGTGCCTGGCTTTGCTTTCAACTCCAGCCTAAAGGAGGGTGGTCAGGTGGGGAGCACAACTAGCAGGGCTGCAGGAAGGCCAGGGACAGGAACTTGTTCTGATTCTGAGAGGTGAACCAGGACAGGATCACAACACAGAGGTGTCCCAAGAGCCAACTCCCCTGGGATATCCTGGGCAATCCACCCCGTGCTGGAAGCAGTCTCTGGTGAGGAGGTCAGGGAGGTGAGGAGGGAGACGCAGAGCAAACTTGCTCTGAACTCTCTTTGCCACTCCTGGATATGCTCAGCACAGAGAGAAAAGCATCGCACGTTGACTGAAAAAGTCAAAAGTCACTTAAGGACACTGACTTTGTGCAGTGAACAAAATAACAGACTTGGTTCTTTCATCACTCTTTGACTTCACTGATGAGTCAAAAATCAAGCTCTCATTTTTAGCTGGTTGAAAACAAACTGTATAAGATACTGAAAAAGCTTCCAGAATTTACATCTGTTACCACAAATACAGATTAGATTCTGCCTCTGGGTGGCCAGCCATAAGTTCTTCATGATTTGCTACACATGGGAGAATTTCAACATCAGCCCACACACCCAGTCTCTAAAGCAGTTTTGAATTTTTAGGTCTCTAAGCCTGCTCATGCTTTTCTACAAGCACCTGTTAATTTGAAAAGCTGCAGAATATAAAACAAAACAAAAGAAAAAGGAAAGAAAAAGGGGAAAAGAACCCCCTCTGCTTATGGCATTGGGGACAACAACAAGGCTGAGCTGAAGAAGCAATCTTTGTCTCAGGGAAAGGCAATAACACTTGCAGCACATGCAGCAGCAGTGCTTTCCCTGCTGTAATGCATACTTTGAACTGGCTCTTTTCCTGGGCTCATTTTTAGCTCAGAGACTAATGATCCTTGTTACCAAGTCACATCAGTGCAACGCTGTGAAAGGACAAGTTCCATCTAAATGGACGAGTCTATATTGGCACACACAATTTTCGTCTGTGTTCCAAGGAATTATTTTGATCTGCAAACTTAAATTAAAGCTCATTCCTGGTCTTTTAGCAAGGCACATTTCCCTGGGAGCTTATGCTCTAAGTAACACTTCCTGTCATTGCTCTCTCCTCTCGTAGAAAACAACGGATGTTTAAAATTAATTCAAAAAGCTGTGGGAATGTGCAATATATTCACAACTTCAGGCTATGGCATATGTAGCAACACTATGTTTTCAAGTACCAGCAATAATCAATATTTGTGATTTATATGCTGGAATTTAATGACCTCCTCCATACTTATCCTCAAAGATTAATATAATTTTGACTCCAAACTCCCAAGAGCCTCTGTGCAGAGCAGTTTGTAACACGAGGGCTTTTCATACCACAAGTCATCTGGCAAATCTGAAATGTTTCTCATCGCTACGGTGCAGATTATTGCAGCAGTTTCCACACTGGAGATGAGAGTGTTTGCTGGGACACAGCTGGGGCAGGAATCCCAGAAATGTGGTGTGTCCTCTCCCAGGGGCACAAAGCTGCAGGCTGAATTGCTGGAGAGCCTCTCTGGCTGCCAGGTGAACAGGAAAAGGAGGGGAGAAGGGGAAGGTACCAACAGCAGAACATAAAAACTTCCTGTGCTCCCTCCCAGGGAAACCAGTGACAGCAGAAGGGACACCAGGAGCTGGACCTTCCATGTGGAGCCTGCCCCCATGGAAGCTGTCAACTGCTCAGGGCAAACACCAAAGCAAATACTCCCAGCTCTATCAAGCATCATGGAGAATCTTCCCCAAGATCTTCACATTCCACAAAGATCTCTGCTTTAGCAGGCATTTACAATTTCCTTTCAATTTTCCTTACAAATCTCCTGCATATCTTTACCATTTCTAGTTGAGCTTTTACATATTTGTTCTACCTTTTTTTTTTTTCTCTGAATATCAAGGACAAATCTCAAATTACTCTACAAGGATGTCAAAGCTCCTGCCTTAAAATTAAATCCTATCCTATCCCAATGTGAACTAGAGTATTTCCTGAAACCTCAGCAGACACAGTCTAAATTAAGTGTTCACTCAGGATAAAGAGAGGTACCCAAGCACCTGACTTTATAATGACTTTAACTACAGCAGTAGCTAACAAATTTGAATAGCACATGCTCTGGTTTTATTTTGCCAGTGAAGTATGTTTTGGCTTACAAAAGAATCTGAAGACTGTTCTGCTGTGGAAAGAGAGAAAAAGGGGGAGAGAAGTAAATACTAAAGATAGAAGAATAAAAATCCTTTGAAGGGGAATTGAGTTCTTGCCTACTGCTTAAGAAAAATGCACTATAAAGCAGCTATTGATTTTTCATTCAAGAGCACTGAATGTTTTATTGAAAAGGAGCAATGCTCAGTAATTTGAATTTTCAATTAAGGTAGCACATTCCTTGGACACATTTACTACTGCACTCCAGTGACATTTATTTGACTTTTAAAATCCCTCTACTATTGTATTCGTGTTTGTATAGATCAAACTCCCAATACAGAAAGTGCTCGGATTATAACACTGCTGATTATAGACATGTCTGCAAGGCTCTGTGGACAATCTAATGACTTTATTTATAGCTAGGACAATGTGCAGTCAGACACAGCTGAAGTAAAATATGGCACCAGGAGAGAGATTAGGCAGCTCTGCATTTCAGCTGAGAATTATTTACATTTTATTTGTCTTAATGGACAGTGTATAGATGCAGTGAATTTAGTTATTTAAATGAGTGTACATTTTAGAGGATTGAGTCATCTTTACTGATTATAAAAATCATCAGCTACTTAAATGTATAAAAATTTCAGCTGTAAGATAGACTGCAGTATTTCTGGACTATAGATAGGTAATGGTGGCTCATACTGGATTCCCTTCTGGAGAAAAGCTGGCTGGTAACCTGCCAGCTGTCATGGAGAGCTTGAACTCCATGTGGTCAGTTAACAAACTTTATAGTTCTAGAAATAGATTTAATCTCTCCTAGTCATAGGTGTTTCTTGTTCAAAAAACCTAATAATCTATTATTTGGGTAATCCTTGAGTATTTTACTAACTATGGGAGGCACGTCTTGGAGTCATCATTAATTTATTTCACCCAAATTACAGCAGAAGCTGCACAGATTCCCACCAGTTTGTGGTGTGTTGCTTAAAATGGTGTTCCTGGCTCTTAAAATCTTGATATGAGCAAAAGGAACACACCTGATGTGCAAAGCCAAGAAGTTACTCTTATTTTATCCAAAGCCTAGGTCCAAAGACTTACTCCAGTTGCAGTGATGGCAGCACTTAGATCTCAAAATAAATTAGGCTAAAATGTAAAATATCCAAAAATNTCTTAAAATCTTGATATGAGCAAAAGGAACACACCTGATGTGCAAAGCCAAGAATTACTCTTATTTTATCCAAAGCCTAGGTCCAAAGACTTACTCCAGTTGCAGTGATGGCAGCACTTAGATCTCAAAATAAATTAGGCTAAAATGTAAAATATCCAAAAAATCAAGGCTTTTCTATGCTGTTGTCCCTACCCTTGCCTATGTTGTATTTCTTTGCACCCCTGGAATTGCTTGAGGCCATTTTGGAGGAGAAGTGGAGCTCCTCAATCCCTGTACAGCCCAATATACTGTAGAGCTCGAGGTGTCTTTTGTCTCTGTGTGACCCTTTAATCAGGATGGACTCTGCAGATGTACTCAGTGAAGTGCTCCCAGCCCTGCCACCATCTGACTGAGATTCCCTGTTACAGCTAATGAGGTTCTGCTCCCACTTAATCTCTAAATATGGCACAGTTCACGCTTTTTAGTTTGCTTAATGACATGCTATTAATAAAGACACGACCTGAACAGCTACTTGCATTTATTGTCTTTTCTTTTCCCCCCCATTTGTTAAAATTATGCTGAAATAATTTAATTTTTTGAGATCATAGGCTGTTGTTTTGTTTGACAAGTTGGATATAATCCTCCACCACTGCCATGAAGGAGCTCATTAAGGTCAATGCATAAGCCAGCAATTTATCTGAAACATTTATCATGATCTCGAAATGGCTTTGCTACTTTTTCAAGTTATTATTATTATTATTGCCTTATTGACAGATCAGGATGCATACCCATACTAAAGAAAGGTTGAGTCCTCTGTAATTATGTGTATTTTCAAGCAATTTCAAGTTATTGAAAGCACAGAACTATGCTTAACTCTAACTTTGTTGAACAGTAACTATGCTGAAGAGAGCTACACAATATCTTGTTTTTCCAAAGAGCAATGGCCCTAAGATAGGCACAGCAACTCATGCCTTTATCAAAACAAATTATAATTGGCATGAGCACAAGAACCAAAAGTTTTTGTTGGAGTTAATAAAACCACAATGCAATTCTCTGACCAAAATCATTAACTGGCAATCTTGGTGCAAATGAGATTTTTGTGGTTTTGTGTGTGTGTAAGACCCAGATATTAGGCAGCAGAGAATTAACTCTGCATTGTTATTTTAAATTGAAACCAAACAAGAAAATGTCAATTACCTTTAATTTCAAGAACAAGAAACCTTGTTTGTGTAAGTGAAATCAGAACCCATTGATTTTTAATGGGATTTGAGTGTTTTCTCTCTTCAGACTTGATTTGGTTTTATCATTTTTTAAGAATGGGTTATTCTTTTTGCTTTTAACAAACATCAAGCTGCCCAAAGACTAGTTATAGTTTTCTGTTCACAAATCTCTGCTCCTTATTTTGAACCAGATGTTACAAAAGAGCAAAACACCTAAATTATGCTGGTTTTGATGTTCTTGTTGGCTTCTCCTCTTGAGGCTGACCCAGCCCAACCAGCACAGCCTGGAGAACACCTTGCCCTCTCCTCCCAGCCCCTCTGAGGGGATGTGACCCCCTGATCCAACATCTCCACATGAGCAGAACTGGTCCCTGTAAGAATTCCTACAAGAAAGTGAAGGGTGAACTCCTGGCATAACCTTTGGTCCAGATAATTTTCTGTCCTCCTGACCCATCAGAGAGTAAAACAAATTCCAAACTTTTAGATGTTCACAGCTGTGTTTCAACCTCCTTAGAAAAACAATTTTCACTTTCTACTCTCTCTATTTCTTTCCAAACAGGAAATGCAGCATTGAAACCTACCCAAACAAAACAAAGAGAGAAACTAAAAATCAGTAGAACAGAAAACCGTCAAGCTTTAGAAATCAAACCTAAGCATTGCATGCATTCCATATGCTTACAAATTATTTCATTAGCAGCTAATTACAGTTTAGTTCAATTAATCAGATGATCAGCTGCATTGATTCTTATCAGCAGATTAAGCCTCATATAAAGTACTATGAAAATTCACAAGATTGCAGCTGACAATTCAAGTTATTTTCAAGTACTTTGTTCTCTGGGAAACTAACAAACAAACAAATGAATAAATAGGACAAAATTTTGCTTTCCTTCATAGGAAAAAATGTCTTCACTGGAAGAAGGAATGAAGACAGTACATAACAGTAAGCTCTGGCCTGCATAAAAAAATTCAAATGTGAATTTAAAAAATTTAAGTGTGAATTTGAGACTGCAGAGCCTCAATAAGTTTCAGAGATTTCAGAGGGGGTTCTACAAATTTACAATGAGAGCTCTTTCTTAACAGTACTTGAACCACGGCTTCATAAAGCTGGAATGGCCATAAATGACAAATGACTAAAGACAAAGACAAATGAGGACATGCATGGAGCTCTGGATTCCTGTGTGTTATGGTTGAATACTTCTCATCCTGATAAAACTTCTCTTCATCAATTTTAATGCTGAGATTTGAGAACAAGAGATGAACCTGGCCTGACGTTTACCTTTCTGAACTACTGCAACTTTTACAAAATTCCTTGGTGACTTTTCTTGCTTGAGATACACAAGATGAAGCCAGAGATATTGGTTGATAAGTTTCAAAATCGGCATTAAAGATCAAAATTTTACCATTATGAGGAAAAATATCAGAGATTATTCATTGCAGCTAAGAGCCTCTTCCTTGTACATACATGGACAGTCAATAAAGGGATTCTGAATTTGCCTGAAAGTTTTAAGTTTTGATGGATAATGATAAAGATTCTTCATGCATAATATATATGTATGCATACCCTTCCTTATCTATACACACACACACAGAATTAGACATAACCATCTTTGATGTTCCCTCTTACCTCCCAATGAAAGTAGTGAGTTTTTTACTCCATCTGCAGACACTGAAAGAAAGTTAAAAATTCATTACTTCTGTGGAACCATTGAGAAGTGGATGCAAGCAGTTAACCCAAGTGAATACTGTTGTTATCCTGAACTGAATATTGATCCTGATCTAATCCTGATCTCCTTACTGTGTTTAGATTATTCTCTCTGGAAGGAAACTATTGATACTGAACATGCAGAATCTAATAAATCGAAATATTTTAATCCTCCTCTAAATTCCACATTTGTTTACAACTTGGAGAGACAACTGAATCAAACCCAGGTACTAATTTCCTTTCCCAGCTCCCTCAGCCTTTCCTCATAAGGGAGATGTTCCAGCCCCTTCATCCTCTTTTTAACCTTCTCTGGATCCTCTCCAGGGCCTCCATGTCCCCTTGTCCTGGGCAGCCTCCAGATGTGCCCCAAAGGGCTGAGCAGAGGGGCAGGGTGCCCTCCCTGACCTGCTGGGGAAGCTCTGCCTGCTGCAGCCAGCGTGATCAGGGGCCTAAAGTCTCATACAAGAGCTCTTCCAATACGAGAAGGTGAAATACAAAAAAAAAATTCTATTTAAACGTAAGAAAAAAAGCAACTTCTTTAAGACCAGAGTGGTCAAGCAGTGGAGCAAATTTTCCAAAGAGACTCCTTAAAGGTATTCAAAATCCAGCTGGACAAAGTCAGGGACATGCTGTGAGCAGGGAGAGGGGACTGTGCAGCCTGAGAGTCCTGTGCCAGCCTCAGTGACTCTGACGGAGCTTTTATTGCCAGGCTTATGGGAATGTCCTGTGCAAACCCCAGGAAACATTACCTTAAATCCTCTGCTGCTTTAGGGGCCAACCTTCATCTTCAAGTTTTATTTCCAATGGAGTGCTAATGAGAAAACCACTAGTGGGAAGAAGCACTTGCTGTTAGATCTATTAAACATGATTAAAAGAAAGAGGCTGGAGTGCAATTAAGGTAAATATTTCATTGATTTTTATTAATCTGCAGAGATTGTATCCAAAGCAGACACACTGAGGTCTGAGAGTCATTGTGTTAATTCCCATGAGAATGGGGTTTTGGATGGAAAGTGGGATAGGGCTTTATTTGTAATACCTGAACAGACATTGCTGCTTTAACATTTTTTGGTCTTTTTGCTACTGCCATTACACCAAAAAAAATTCCAAGTTTGAAGAAAAGGGTAATAGGCAGTATTCTGACTCATAAAGAACAGAATTAGGCAATACAGATAATGAAAGCATAAAATTTCTCCTATGCTTCTCTGTTTAAAAAAGACAGCATATATAAAAATGGACAGACACTGAAGTGTTAAATTCTTTTGGAGACAGAGGACAACTTATTAATTTCTGAAAGTGGCAGAAACTGAATGCTTAAAAAATGAAAGACTGTTTTCAGTAAACACAAGGTGTTTTAATTTAGATCATATGTCAATAACCTCCTGTTTTTCCATTTGGTCTGCTTTTATTGCCTGCTTTCTTGGTTCTGTCTTATCTAACAGCTTGAGGAAATAACAATTTGTGTCACAGATTTACCTCTCAGCCTCTCTGCCCATTTTCTCATTCAGATGTATTTTCTATTTCATCACCTTGCCTCCAGTTCACTAAAATAGAATGGAAATATGCAAGAAGTGATATTCAAAAATCAAAATATGATATCCTATATACATTTGTGGCAGCACAATGGCAATGGTAAACTGCAGTAGCAAGATAAGTACACTTCTTTTCTCATTGCCTCTTTTATGTAAAAAAATGTAAGAGCTGAGATTCTTAATCGAGTGCCTCCACAAATCAGGTGTTTGAAGTATCACACCACCTGCCACTTGAGCCACGAGAAAAAAAAAAACAAAAAACTGAGAGAAAATTGGCAAGAGATGTAAAAACTTTGACCCTTAAAAAAAAAAAAAAAAAAAAATTTTATCTC
>WEZZ01010264.1:228294-238828 GCA_013400585.1 Chloropsis cyanopogon
AAAAAAAGGAAAAAAAAAAAAGAAAATCCAGGACAGAATACACTTAGTGATGAGTACAGCCTTTAGTTCTGTTCGCATTTAACACTTCATTCCCTGAACTCAACTTGCAAGTGAATGAGAAACTTTCCTGCACTTCTTTGGGGATCACCCACACCGATCACTCACCATTCACACCCTGCTGTCTGAATGAATTTTCTATTTATTTTAGGTTGAAATTAGACATTTTATAAATAGGAGAGACCTCATCTCTAGAAAAAGAAAAAAAACCCACAGCAAAACCAATGAAGTATAACTTAAAACGTCCCTAGTAAGTATTGCCTTCCTCTGCCATCCCTGACACTCCTCTCCATAAAATAACTTAATTAAGAATCAGATTTAAAAGTCGAATATTAACACATCCTTGCTGCTAGTAGTTTAAAATAGTGATAGCAGCAATAGCAATGGATTTGCTGGAGCTGTGATGTGCTCAGGTCCGAGTCCCTGCTCTGCCTTTGCCCCCATGATGACCCTCAGCAGTGGAAGATCTGACATTGCTGCATAAAATATTGTAATCTTACAACATGAACAAGATCTTCAGGATCAGAACCTTGGAGTTCAAGCTCTTGTACCTCAGAGCTGCTCTCCCCATTTTATTAAAAATTCAAACTCCAGCTGTGGACTTGCCTTTACAATGCACAGTCAGGGCACCACCCAGGGGAGAGAAGGACGGTGGAGCAGAGATTGGAAACAACATCTTCCCCAAATAAAACACTTTAATTACCACTTTAATTACTAATCACTTCCAACCACCTTTCCTAGATCTCTCTTCCATTGATTTTTTTGTAACATCTTTGTGCAATCTAATGGAAGAGGAACATCTCTGAAATGTCAACTTTTATTCTTTGATTTCTCAGAGAAAGGTAATTTCTTTCTGGAGTAGTCCTCACTCATTTTTCTACAGTCTGTGCATGATCCAATCAGAAAAGAAGAAAAAAATATGCATGAATTCTTTGAAAGAGAAGGTAAAATCCTGCATTTGCAAAATGGATATTCAAGTCCCTTCCACTTCCCTTCCATTGTTCAGCAATGGAAGAATGAATCTATTCCCTGATTGCATTTTTGATACAAACTCACATCTACCAGCTGGCCCAAAGAGATCCCCATCACATCTACCATGTGTGAAACTATTAAACCGTTTGGTCACAAAGATTCAAACAGAAAAGGAAATTGATGAAATAAAAAATTGAAAGGCTTGTGGCATTAAAAACCCCTCTTTTGATACAGCTATACATTATCAATATTCCTACCAAAGTCGTTATTTTAAATAGCTCATCACCATACCAAATAAAACACATTTTCTAATTACTAATGTAAGTTAAAAACCTTTTTGTTGTCTCATTTTTTAACTCCACAAACACTATTATTTAACACAAAAAAAAGCAGTAAATAGTCCCTAAAGTCTGTTCCCAAAGCAAACCCCAATGGCTGTGACAAGTGGATTTTGTAATGTTCTGTACTAAGGCTGAGCTCAGACTGCAGCTTTTCATCAACAGCAATGTTTTGCTATCTATCCAAACATAGATTCAGCAAATCTGTGGAAGCAGAGTGACTTCGAGTCAAAATAGTTTAAAACTGCCCAACAGATTAGAAATGTTATCAAGGAGGAGACAGCAGAAATCTCACCACCTTTGTTTCCATAGGAAGCCAAGCTGAAAGCCAATTGCCTCAACTCCTCCAAACCCTGGACAACACCAAAAATCAGGTTTTTTCTGCAGATGAAGCAACTGTGATATTCAATCCTTCTCAGTGACAGAACATGAGCCTGCCACTCCCCAGAGTTCTGCTGATTAACAGTGAAGATGCATTTCAACCAATAGGTTTCACTTCCCAAAGACATTTTAATGGGAAAAAAGCAACCAAGAACGCCCTCAGAAGCTCAAAGTGGATACAAAGGAGACTCAAACACATCTGAACAGTGAGAGCTTGCAGTCTAGATAAACAACATATGCTCCATAACCAACAATATTTTTTGTAAAAAGAAGAAAACAGTCTTCAGTTTACAGGTTTAATTAAAATCAGCCAGAGCATTTCACATTCTGCTATAGAAAATCATGAAAATAAATTAAGGACACAAACAGTGCTAGTTTCTCATCTAAACTGCTCTATTTGTGTTTTATAATCACAGATTATTTTCTATACATTTTATTTTTCTTTCCCTTATGCATTTTCTAAAATGGAGTTACAGCAGCCCTTCCTTATCTTAAAACAAATAAACATCTTGTCAATAATTTCACATGATTCTCCTAATGTCTACACAAAGCATCATACAAAAAAACCCTGTATAATCTAGGGTTACACATTCTTTCTGATTTCATGTTGGAGGGTACAATACAACTCAGTCTAAAGAGAGGAAACAAATTTAGGTGACTCCTCATATTCATACCTAAGTGTCTACACAACACTTTGCAACCTAGAATGTTAATATAGAGATGGATTAGACATTTTTATTTTACATACCTTTAAAACAACCACTTTTCTTCTCCTGGAGAATGGTGCAGAAAACCGTGTGGGTGTTTATACTGCCACTGGTCATTCCTCTACAAAAAGGAATCATTACTCATACCTTTAAATTGATTTTAAGCACACATCTATGTATAAACAAGTAGAAAAAGCTTGTGGCAGAATCACAGAAGCTACATGAAATTACTGAACTTTTGTTAAAAATATTTCTGAGTGCAGCCTATTAATTTCTGACAGGCTTTAGTCCTGAGGTACCTGTTTGAGCCCTTGTTTTACTCCACCTACCTTGTGGCAGGCTCTTGATGCCTGGGTTTTAAGCACTTATTGCCTGTAAGTTTCCTTCTGCAATAAATAAAAACAACCTCTTGGGCTAATTCAACCTACCCAGGGTCAAAGCCCCTTAGGGCTGTTTTGAATTTAAAATACAGGAGCTGCAAACCAAAGCAATTCATTGAGGGTGTACCTGTACAGCAGACAGAAAGTTAACTTTAAATACCTTACTTTGCCAAACTTAAATACTGGAATAAATTCAGCATGTAAATATGATAATGAGTAAATTCTAACATATTCAGTCAAACATCTATGGAATTTTTTGTGTCTTGCTTAATTAGTTACAGTTACATGTGCTGCTGTCTCTCATTAACTTTGTAATTCCTGGGCATGCATAGGTGGGTGCCTCACTAAATATCCTTTGATTAACACACAGCACTCATATAATATATGCTAATTCCTATTTGCTTGGAAGTTAATTATAAAACTTTGATAATCTGTTTTGATAAATTTAGTTCAGTGGAAAATTTGTGTTCCTAGAACAGAATCGTATTAAGTTTGTTTTGCTCTTGGTTTTTTTTAAGGCAGTTACCTGCTACCTGTTGGGATGAATCCTTTGCCTGCAGAACAGGGGAAGCCAAATTCAGGGTAAGATTTGTTGTGGTTTAAGCCCAGGGGGCAACTGAGCACCACAGAGCTCCTCCCTCACCCTCCTCACTCCATCCCAGAGGGATGGGCAGGACAGTCAAAAGTAAAACTTGTGGGTTGAGATAAGAACAGTTTAATAGCTGAAACAAAGTGGAATATTATAATGATAGTAAATATGAAGAAGGATAATCAAAAGAAGAAGAAAAACAAACAAGTGATGCAAAATACAATTGCTCACCACACCCTGAGAAATGCCAGACCCTGTCCCCAAACCGAGTGGCCTCACTCCTGGGAACTCCCCAGTTCATGCACTGGGCACTGGTTTTATGGTGTGGAATATCCCTCTGGCCAGGCTGGGTCACCTGTCCCAGCTCTGCTCCCTCACACCCTGTTTTGGTACCTCCTCACTGGCAGATCACGAGACACAGGAAACTTCTTGATTTAGGATAAACACAACTTAGCAAGAACCAAAGCATCAGAGTGTTATCAACATCGCTCTCACACAACCCCAAACACAGCCCTGTGCCAGCTGCTGAGATGAGAGTGGCTCTGCCCAGCCCAAACCAAGACACCATTCTTCTTCCCATTCTTCCCATTCCCAACTCTTCCCATTATGGTTTGCTAAACCCTCTGGCACAGGGAAAAAGACCTTAAGAGACATGGGAACAGTGGCAACGTTCTCCTGTTGGGATTGAGGTATTTTGGAATTCCTCTTCTTGTGGAATTCAGGTTTCCACTCTCCTTTCTTGGTTGGTATCTCTGACTTCCCCCCCTGTCTCCAAATCTAATTGTATATAAGTACATCTAAAGTTTGTCTGCTGCCATCTGACTTTTATTTTCTTCTCCCTGGGAGTCCCACAAAAAGTAAAACTGTTCAAAATTCATCATGAGAATACCCCTATTCCTTAAGAAATTAATTTGAATTCAACTCACGGCAACACACTGTGAATTGTAAAACTCATCTTAGACATAAAATTAATTTTACATGGGCATACAGAAAAATGATTGTCAGTAGATAGCAATGTGAAGCCATACCTGTATTTAAGCAAAGTTAATCTCTTGTACAAACAAAATGCTGCTTGCTTATTCAGTTTCCTTTAGCTAAATTCCTAAACTTCCAAGGACTTCAAAGAACTACAGAGAAGCGAGATAAAGAGCTTATCTGCATAATTCTTATGCTAATTCACAGAAGGTGTCTTGACTAAAAGGATGTCTACGTGCACACTAAGGACTCACTAATTCCCTTCCTCTAAACCCTCAGTTATTATACAGGTATTTAATTGGAATATATCTGACTCTGCTTCCAGAGAGTACCTGGTTCTGGATCCTACTGCGAGCTGGAGACTCCCAGGCTGACCTGGCACTTTTTTGGGATATCTAGAGAGGTTTTTGAGCCAGGCTACTGCCACAGTGCACATGTGCAGAGCATGAATACTCAGAACATCCAGCTCAGAGCCCTGCCCAGGTTAGGAGCAGCATCAACTGCTGCTCATCATCCTAAAATTGAAACCACTCTTTTTCTCACCAAGCCCTCCCTTCCCCAGCCCAATACTCCCACATCTCCAAGCTGTAATATTAGCCACTTTTTCTTAGGATAGAAACAAGTGAAATCCCAACATTAAACATCTCTGACATTACCATTGCCACAAAATATTTATAACTTTGTAAAGCTTTTAGTTCACAGAGTTCCAAGACAAACTGAAACAATTTACGTTTACAAAAGAGGTAGAAGCTTCCCAGGGAATTTAAATTGTTTTTTATTAGTATGGCTTTATCACCTATTTAGAATGAAAAATGAGAAGTATTTTTATTTGTGCCAGTAGTAAAGCACCAGTTATTCAAAAAAAGCCTCACATGCATCATACACACAGAGAGACCATTCTCAACCTAATCCAAAAAAGTAGTACCACCATGCTAAATGCTTTTAAACAAATTGTGTGCTGCAGCCTGAAGAAATTTCAGGGGCTTTTCTAAAGCTTTTTTTACCCTGTGCTCCTTGTTGTGGTTTTGGTTTTAACTGTTCACTCTGTGTGCTGGTTTGCTAATTGTGAGTGTGCAAATACATTCTCATTACTGGATAGGTGAATGTTTGCAACAGGAGTTCAGCAAAAAAGATCACTGCTGCCCACAAAGCAATCCTAGAACCATCTTCACAGGCTTTTTATATAAAATAAACTAACTGGGGTTTTTTTACTTAACAAATATGGTACAGTACTAGTTCACCTCCACAACAGCAGGAGGCTTTTTGCTTTCAAAAAGGGAAGGCACACAATACAAAGAAAGAGAATTATCTTAGAGGTATAGAGCAAGGCCTGGAAGGTCGCTGCTTTCCACTCTATGCTAATTCTTCCTGCAATGACATTGATTTATATGCACAGTAAATAACTCATTATGATAGCATCACTGGGCCAGCCACCACGCTATCCCTCACCAGGAGCTGCAGTGACAGGACAAGGAGGGACAGCTGCATACTGACACGGAGCAGGTCTAGATGAGATGTCAGGAGGAAATTCTCCCCTGGGAGGGTGAGGAGCAGAATTTTCCCAGAAAGTTGTGGCTGTCCCATCCCTGGAAATGTCCAAGGCCAGGTTGGACAGGGCTTGGAGCAGCCTGGGACAGTGGAAGGTGTCCCTGTCCATGGCAGAGGTGGAACTGGATGGGCTTTAAGGTCCCTCCCAACCCAAACCATCCTGGGATTCCACGACCTCCTGCACTGCTAATCATTTCCTCTGATTTTTGAAATATTTCTTTCTTTTCCCACTTTCTTCATAAATATACACAGCCAGATTTTCCAGGATTCACTTTGAAGCAGCCTACCAAACCCAGGAATTGTTTTACTACAATGATGGTCTCTGGGTTTATTAGGAGCTCAAACAGAGGAACTGCTGAATCAAACTCAGCTGCAGATTCTGGCTAAGTCAAGCAGAACGTGTAGGTTGGTAACAATGTATGCACCAATGGTAAATGAGTGTGCTCCCACAGGTCTGGCATAATAATAGAAGTGAATAATTCATACCATGTGGGAACAGACAGAAATGATGCATCTGGAAGAGCAAAATACACAAAATAGGCTTTGTTTTATTCTCAGTTTCTTCTGCTTTTTATCAGTGACTCCCTTTCTGCCCTTTGCAAACTCTGCTCACTTTGTGTTAATTTACACAATTACATGAATTCGAGGATGTAGTGAATGCACTTTCTTCTGATTTGTTTCAATCCAGTCAAGATGATCTTTGAGGTCCCTTCCAACCCAAACTCTTCTGGGATTCTGATTCTCTACTCCCACTTTCCCCTTCGTGGAAGGAGAGGTAACTGGAATAACAGAGGCCAGAGGGAAGGAGCTGAAGGCAGAAGTCCTTTGTGCTAGGAAACATTTCACTTTTATTTCCAACCTGACCCAAAATGGGAGCCACTGAAGGAACGTGTTAGGATGTGGAATTGAAATAATTCCAGATCCAATCTGCAGCACTGCTCAGTGCTGACACTGGCAACAGCAGCTTCTTAAAATATTTGCAAATTCTGTCCAGGGGATCTTTCAGAACAGAGCACAAAGTCACACTAAGCAATCATTCCAGCCAGATACTGAGCTGTATTGGGCCATGGAGGCTGTCATCCACAGCTAAATTACACGTTCTATTTGGGAGCCTTTTTTTAGATTCCTGACGCACATAATCGAGTGCAACTGATGAATTTTGTCTAACAGTTTATCCTTCAGCATTGACACTGCAGTTCCTAACCATACACAAAGTGGAGTTCTGATACTGCTCTTTTGAAAGTCAAAGGAAGTTTTAGCAGTGCTCTCAACAGCATTCCACCCTTAATTTGCTATTTGCCACTGCACAATGCACACAGAAACTGAGCCTCGAGTTGCAGCAGGAGCCAAAATTCTGGCACAACACTCAATTGAAACAGCAATTTAACCATGTTTTAGTGATGACCTCCAAAGTTTAATTACAAATCTAGTATGAAAATGATGAGAACTCGCTGTACTTTACCTGATCATTGTGAGAATAAAGAATGAAAAAACATATTTAGAGCTGACAAATATTCTTTTCCCTTAAACAGCCTGGTATAACACGTAGTTCTAAAGCCTCTTGCAGAAATAACAGCAGACTCTAGTGTAGAAACAATTTAAACAGGAATAAGTAAGAGAGGTGAGGAGAGCTATCCAGCAGCATCAAGTGATGTCACCCTTACCCTCAAACAATTCTTTTCCTGACCTTTAAGCTACAAAAATAAACCAAACTTACTCCTCAGTTCTTAAGAGGCATTAAGAAAGTCTATATTGTTATTGGCAACTTCGGGCATCATTAAGATCACTTTTATAAAGGAGATTTTTCTAATATGCCCCTTGAATCTCCAGGATAAGATCTCAAACAAAGGAAACAGCTTTGCTGGCCAGCCGAAGTCGTGTCTCTGAAGGAGCTCTGTAGGATAAAGGCTTTCTGTGCCCCAGCACTAGAGACAAACCCCATTTAGCTCTGCTGGACTGAGAGTGCTCTAATTTCATTGACTCCAGAGCTACTAATGAGCTGCTGTCACCGAGGGGAAAAATAAACACCTGCTAAACACAGAGAGACTCTTTCTGCAGCTGTATTTCCTTACAGGGGACTCTGGTATCGACCAGACTGATGGAGCCGGTCCCTCCTTGGGAAGAAGAGAAACAGGAGCTGTGGCCCCATAAAGGAGCCTGGGATGAGGCCTGATAAATCCTTCCTGATGGCCTGGAAGTTGGTGTGATGGTATCATCCAATTTCCAATGAGCGACGTCTGCACTGCAAAAAAAGCTGGGGCAGAGCGGAGGCCTGGGTTTGGCACTCTCAGCCAAAGACAATGGATCAGGAAACAGCCACAGGAATGAGACAAGTCTCTTAACTCCAGAGTAAAGTAAGGAAAATAATATTTTTCTTAGTTTGCAGACAGACCGGAAAGGAAAAAAAAGGAAATATATATATATATATCCATAAATATAAAATTTAGCTAAAGAAAAGCAGATTTTTTCTACTCACAGAAATAAACAACTGAAAATATCTTAACTAAATAATGAAATATCCACTGTGCCTTTGATAATTAACCTTTTTTAAATCCTAAATTGCTCCATATTTTAGCTAAAGAGTAAGGATTTTGACTGCAACTATTTACTGAATTTAACTTACAGAGTAAGCTAAAATTATTAATCTCTATAATTAATTTATTTAGGGACCAATTTCATGAAATGTGATGAAAAATTGCTGCTTTGGATTTTACCTTAGAGATGTTTAATCTTCACAGGGTTTTTTTCCTGAATGAGCTGGATGCCTTGGAAAGGCCTGTGGAGCTGCCAGCCTTGTTCTGTGTTATTTGAATAAAAACCTCTTCACTCCTGAGGCTTTCAGCTAAACATGCAAAGAGGGGAAGTTTCAGAGCAGAAAGTCAGTACAAGTAACTGATTTATCTGGGTAGCAGCTTTCTCACAATGTTTTGACAGAAGTGTTCTCAGAAATGTCTATTTTTAGTCCTACATTCTGCAATCAATTTCTTCATAAACTAAAGAAAAATCAAGAAACTGCACAGATACCTCAGAAAAAGGAGGATGAAAAGCCACAGGATGATTTCTCTGCCTGAGGGAAGCAGGAGCACTCTAAAGTTCAGAATGTGTTATAATGTTAATAATTAGACTATTAAATACCAGCAGTCTTAATGCAGAAAAATACAGGGGATTTATTTGCTGGGTTTTTCATTAGTAACTGCTTTATCAGCACAAATATTCAGGAAGTTTAACCTTACAGGGTAATATTTCAAAGTCACATCTGTATCCCTGGATTCTCACACCCAGAATTGTCTCCAAGGTAAGGGTTGCTGTTTCTGCTCCCCGTTGGGGTCAGATGCTGCTCAAGATCAAAGCACCACTCCAAATGTTTTCACCCACACGCTGTGCTGGGGCACACAGCAGTGCCTGCTGAATTTGACTGGAGCCCAGACCTTCAGCAGATGCTCACAGTGACACCCACCATCCTTTCCCTCTTTTACAGGAAGCTCCCTTTTCATTTTGTAGGAGGCCACCCTAAGGTAGGCCCAAAACTCAGAAAACCAGCTCCAGCTCTTACCCAAGAGGAAATTGCTGACTTTTACTTCTCATTGTAACAAAACCTGGAGTGATGTGATTCACATTCCTTTCCAAGGGAAGGTGAGATGATCTTTGTCTCTAGTGGCACCATCAAAGCAAGAACAGGCTTTCATCAATTCAATAAAGGCTGAGCAGATGCTGCAGTCTTACCATAAGTGGCATTAACAGAACCTGGAATGTAGGCAAATACAATACCAGTGCTTGAGAGCCCTTTGTCCTCTCCACCACTCATCCAGAAGCAGAACTGGGATTGGCAGCTGAGCCTCCAGCCTCCAGCATCACTGTCCTGATGCAAAACCATCAGCAAAGATTTCTCTGCTTTCCTTTTAAACTAAATATGCTGCAAGTATATATTTAAAAGGATGCCCTGATCAGCATCACTGACTTTTAATCTTCAGGATAACTTATCCTGATCTCATACCACTGTAGATGTCATTATTGTCACAGATCAAAAGACTTAATGAACTCTGTGTTGGATGAACTGCAGGAACCTCCTTTTCCTCCTTTCAGTGTGAACATTCAGTTCTGTTCTTCTGAACGGGGCTTTTAACTCTGCTTTGAAAGCAGCTGTTGATGCTTCAGAGCACAACTTGTCCAAGATTTGCATGAAGGCTGCTGATCTGAGCTGGGAACCAATACTGGTGGTTTGCCTGTGGGGAACATGCTGGGAAATATCCTATTTTTAACATTTGTTGAAATACAGGATCACAGAATGAACCATGGAATGGCCTGGTTTGAAAGAGACCTTAAAGATCTTCTTGTTCCAATCCCCTGCCATGACCTTCCAAGCCTCATCCAGCCTGGCCTTGGACACTTCCAGGGATCCAGGGCAGCCACAGCTTCTCCGGGCACCTGTGCCAGGGTCTCCCCTTCTCACAGGGGAGGATTTCTTCCTAATGTCTCATCTAAACCTGCTGTCTTTCAATTTAAGACCATTCCCCCTTCTCCTGTCAACACACACCCTTGGAAAAGACAGGAACAATCCCCCTCTCCCTTCTGCCCCCACTTTTTTTT
>WEZZ01010265.1:1176-20834 GCA_013400585.1 Chloropsis cyanopogon
CTCTTAAATATTTTATTGAATTGTTGGACTACTGGGAACCCTTTTCTGACCAAAACTTCTAAAAGGAAACCATTTCATAAGTGTTTAAATCCAGATCGTTGCACTGCAGTTCCTGAGACTCATGACATTTGTGTTTTTTGTTCTGCAAACAGAATGGAATTGAAAAATACCTTTTAAGATTGTCCTTTGAAGATTCCAATTTACTTCCCAAAGAAATTCTCTGGAGACCCAAAGAAGCTTTCAGTGATGGTATAGCATCAGTAAAGAAATCCTGGTTTTCCATTCTTCAAGACTATATTGATCAGCAGGTAAAATACCACTTTTTCCTTTCTCACTTAGATATGGTTGCCAGTGGGAGACAGCTCACATGCTTAGTTGAGAGAATAAATCTGGATACAACAGTTAACTTGAGCTTCCTTGTGCAGAAGTGAGATAAACCTTAATCAGTCTTCTTCTAGATATCTGAGTTACTTTAAGGCATTTGAGATCCTACTTACAAAGAAAAGCTAGACTCTGCCAGAGATGACTGTATAAGGAAATGAACATCATTTAAGTGTCTGGATTGCAAATTAGATTGTGTATCAACAAACACAATTTCTGGGTTACAGGCAAAGCAGCTGCTTCAGCTGAAGGCACTTGCATGAACTTACTCTGCAGCTGAGTAACAACATAATGACCTTATAATGTACTTTCTTGTCTGTGTCATTCGTTTTTCAAAGCCATCCCTAGCTAAGCCTTTTTGCTTTCTAAAGCCTCTGCTTGTATTGTTAACCAGTGAAGACTTACAGCATTTTGACTGTGTACAAAGGATAATCCTCTCTGGAGTGTGGAGGTAGTTTAATAATGGAGAGGAAGGAATAACACCCTATTTACACCAGAGCTGTGTTACATGCGAATACATGTAGTCAGGCCTGTGGATGGGAGCTTGTCTGTCCTACCACCAACTCTTCCTTCCCATTTTCTTTCTCTCAGGCAAGAAAGTAGTTGGGTCAGGCAACAGTGTTCTGCTGCCTGTTCTGAGCCTGTACTGCTGTAGGAGCAGCAAATCTGTTTCACAGACATGAGAAGTTAAACAGCATGATGGCAGCAGAAACCGCTCATTGAAATTGCTTCAACTGGTGCAACTATTCATCCTTCCTTTCTCAGCCAACTTGGCAGCTGCAGGTGGTGTCTCTGCCTCTGCATCCCAGGCCTTCTGTTGCTAGGAGCATACAAGAGTTATTGGTGTTGATTATAACAGCTAACGCATCCCCAAGCTACAAAAACAACCTAGAATGCCACTTACATGGCAAAATGACTGCTCTAAGTTTTTGTACTTGTTTCACAGCAAAGGAAGGGTAGGAAAGAAGTGTCTGTGACCTTACTAACAAAGGTGGTTGTGACCCAGAAAAATGGGCTTCACACGTGAGGCAGAGAAATACCAGCAGCACTGGAAATAGATTTATGTATTCATAAAGATCAAGTGAGCCAGTGACAAAGGTTTGACTTGTCTATTCTAGAGGCACAGGTTTGACTTTTTTTTCAAAACTGTGGATGTTTAGTGGCTGGTGAATCCTTGTGTGTCTTAAGCTGCAAATATCTTCAACTTTTTAACTTGAGTTTTGCTCATGTCTGTAGGTTGATGATCTTTTACTGGAGAAGGCAGCGGAGAAATATCCTTTCAATCCTCCTAAAACAAAAGAAAGTTATTACTACCGCCAGATCTTTGAAAAGCACTACTCAGGGAGGAGCGGCTGGCTGCCCCACTACTGGATGCCACGATGGGTTAAAGCTACTGATCCTTCTGCACGCACACTGAAACATTACAAGTCAGCTACCCAAGAATAAACTGTTCAAATGTTCCCCAAATAAAAGAACTGCAAGTGTTCTGTGTGCACTCTGCTTTAAGTAAACCAAACAAATTATGCAAATCTAAAGCTTAAATCATCTTTGAGATGTACTTTCACAATGCTACTGGAAATGAAAGCTTTCTTTTGTTAGTGTACTATTAAAAACTTATGCTGCTGTACCAAAACTTTGTATTCATGGGAAAATACTTTCTGGACAAGGGACTACTTTATTTGACAGCTCTGTTCTTTATGTAACCTTGATTGTATTAATTTTCCTTGAAGTCATTTAATATATTTTAATGTGAGCTCTGTTCTGAGGACTGAATCAGGCTGAGGGATGCAAACTGCTGCAGACCCTCTGAGCAAAGGGGAATTGGACTCTAGCTGTCTGGTGCTTTGTGTTCCTGGCTGAGGGACTTGGATAGTATCTATATTATTCTATTCTGAATGTGCTTCTACACACTCCTGAAAACCTTGGTCTAGTTTTCAAAAAGTATTTAGATATTCATAGCTATGCAGAGATGCTTTCTAGAGTTTATTGAGATGGTACTGGGTGTTAATTAAAAGAATGTTAATCAATTGTTACTCTGAAGTTACTAGTTGGCTGTTCTGTAAATATACCATCAGTTGAAAGATATTGTGAGTGTTATCAAAGAGTGGAATGGATAAGAGAAACCAAGTTATGTCTTTGTTTCTATCTCAAGGACTTCAGTTTTTATAAATGTATTTATTATTCTTGAAAAAATAGAGTGTTAACTGGGTGATGTGTATCAGTCTTAGAGAAATTGCATGAGTAAGTATTTTAAGGATTTTTTTGTTTATTGTGGGAGTTTTCTCACCTGTAGGATGAAAAATGGTCAACTGGTGTGGCTGCTGAGCCACATGGAGCCAGCTGTGTGGGTGAACCAGACCTGTTAACCATAGGGTGTAGCTGGACAGAGCATCACTGACAACAATGGGATCAGATGCCTTCTGTGGAAAAATGGGGCAAAAACTGCTTCAGAAATCACAGGAACTTCTAACTGTACTGAAAAAACACCTGAGTTTTTACCCAAGATAACTTTTTATTAACTACTTAGCCATGTGGGTTATTTTTGTGAAGGTAACTCAAGTACAAGGGTGGTCAAGAAATACATGTGTGCTGCAGATTGACTTAATTAGCATCATGCTCTTTACAAAAACAAGTCTTTGTTGTCCCTCTTGACTAGGAAACCAAAGCCATTTTTTATTTAAAAGATAAAATATAAGCAGTTCTGATTTAAAACCTTCACAAGATGACTGGTTGTCTGTTTGTTGCTCTACCCTAATCCTGCATTTGAGTCTGTATCCCAGAAACTTTACTGAAACCTTTTGGTGGCACCACAGCACTTGTGAGCTGTCTGTAATAATGTTCCTGTAGCCTTCTTAAGGGCCATGTGCTTGTCTTTTTGGATTTCTTTGAAACACTTAAGAATATTTTGAGTTGAGAGAGGCGTGTAGGGTACGTGGTTAGGTACTGATGTGTACAGGTACGATTTGCTACTCACTGTAAAATTCCAAGTCTGTGATAAGAAAACAGTATTTGCCTGAAGTGAAAACAGGCTTAACATATTTTGGGATCACTGCTCAAACACACTTTCTGTTGCAACATTGCAGCATTCAAGGAAATCCAGCTATTTTTTTTTTTTTTTTAAATTCCTAGTACATTGGAGATTTATATATCAGGGTAATATTCTAGACTGTTGATTTTGTTATCAGTCTAGAATATTTAGCATTTTAGCTTTTTACTAATGTGCACAGGAAGAATACAGTGCTGGCTGCCTTGTCAAAGGTCTTGTGAGTGTAAAACCTGTTCATTCCTTCTCCATGTATGGAATTCTGCTGACCTTTTTGGTTTCTGTGATGCTATATTTTCTCTTTTTGTCCCTTTTAAAATAAAAATTGATGCAAAAAGAGACAAATTTAGGACAAAACCATCCAGCTACTCAGGATTATTTGCCGACTGCAGCCATGTTTGCAGTTTGTCACAGGAGGGAACAGGATGCAGATCCAGGGTGCAATGCTGTCTTGACTAGTTTTACTCTGACTTTCTTCCTGCTGTGGTGGCCTCTTTTTCTCACTCTGTTTCTTTTGGATAGAATTAATTTGGACAGTTCTGACAGCTTGAGTGTGTTAATTTGAGTATTGTGTCAGGTGGAGATGGGGAATTGAAGTTGGTGGTCCACATGGGGAAAGCGGAGATGAGTATTTGCTTGGGTTGCAGGACTGATGAGGGCTGAGGGAGAACCTATAGGGTTCTTGTAAAGTGGCTAAAAAAATGTAGGGTTTTTTAATTGATTTGGGGTGGGTTTGGTTTTGTTATAATTTGAATCGATTCAGTTATTAAATTTTGTTTTCACAGCAATCTTTCCTCCTTTTGAGGAATGAGAAATTCCAAAGAGAGCACTGCAGGGTATGAGACCTACCAGGTGCTGCCCATGCCCTTCATCTCTTTAATAAAGCCTATGTGCTGTTTTAGCCTCCTGTTTGTTGCTTGTGTGGAACCTCCCTGACTGTGCCACATCCCAGTGTTCCTGACAGTGGCTCTTTAGAGAAGTTCCCCAGTACAAACCAGCATGTGAGATCCAGAGAACACTTGGCAGGACTTTAGGAACCCTTAATCCATTGGTCAGAGTTTTTTGATGTGGGATGGTTTGAAAGCATGTAAATTTTTTGAAACTCTGTTTAAAATCACAGTAAAGTGTAAAAGCAGCCCATTTTAGAGTCTTTGGACAGGTGGACTTATTTTTTTCTGATAGAGACCTAATTTTTGGTTCCCATTAACAGAAGTTGTGAAAGGAGGATTTGATATAAGCCTTGGCTATTGAACAGTGTCTCCAAAGGAGAGAGCTGCTGAATTGTGGGAGTAGCTGCTTATTTCTGTACCGAGTTTCACTGTGTGTTCCTCAGTGCCTTTCCATGGAATAGCCAGAGTACACCCATCACCTGCACCATGCCTGTTCCTCATTTTGGAACTTGGGGGCTATTGCTTTTTATTTATATATTTACATAGACATTGTGGTTGACAGAAAGGCTGCAGTTAGGAAAGTCTTAGTTTTGTGTAAGCCTGTCTCGGGATGCAGGCAACACACAGAATTGTAATTGTATTTTTATTTTAATTGAATAAATTCAATTTATTTTCATTTAAAGGAGCAATTTAATTTTTTTTATTTAAAAAGCTTGTTCCCAGCGAAGGGACAAAGAAGAATGAAGCAGAGAGATGGTCTTTGCTGCTGTGCTGCTCTGCAAATTGGTAGGGGTAGTAGCCAGGTGAGGTGGTACATTAACAGCTGCTAAGACCTGTTTATGGTATTTCACCCACCCCTCTCTGTAGTGCCACTTTCCATCTTTTTATTGCCTGGTAACTCTTTCAACATGAGAAAACTAGCTGGGGAACCAGTTTTTTCCAGCACTATGCTCAGGTTTGGATCTTTCAATCATCCTATGAGCTACAGCAAAAGATGTTGACTACCCTGGAGCGCACCTGACTTGGTGTTTCTCCCATGCAAGCGAATCGGGCTGGCTGCGCCCCTTGGTCTGTGTCCTGGGGTGCCAACGGGCAGCCACGCTTCCCCCAGCATGGCACAAAGACTCTGTCAAAATTTGAATTCGGATCGGGAAGTTGCTTCCGGGATGATTTCTTAATTTTTTACAAAATTTTCTTTTTTTAGCCGGCAGATGGCAGCCGCTAGTTAGTGCGTCCCTGCTCCCCATCCCTGAGGAAGATGCTCTCCTTCCTGCTCTCTTTCTGCTTTTAATATCTTCCCTCCCAAACGATTGTCATTGGGATTTGTGCGTGAGCTTCGTGGAATTTAATAAGTACTTGATTAGAATAAGGATAAAGCCGAGCATAGAATAAAGTGCTTTCAAATTGATCTTGCTCAAAAGATATTGCACAGAGCTTCTCATGCTGGTGCTACAGGTAAGGTGGCAGCTAAGAGTTGAATTGTGTTAGTATCGAAGGCATTGAATATTCCATTTAGAGGTAATTCAAAACTGGTTTTATTAAAAATCAGTAATGTGGGTTGGAATAGGTATAAAATGTCAGTTCTAGGGAAGATGGAAGACAATACCAGACTAGGGAATAAGCAATGTTAATTTTACCTCTGAAGTTGTTAGGAGTTTTCATTTTTCCTTTTTCCTCCAGGATTAATAAATATTAATATATTTGTTAATAAAATATAATATTATTTCAGATAGTCATACAAAGAGAACATTAAGATAAAATTTGGGTTTGAAGGGACCTTAGAGATCATCAAGTTCCACCCTCCCTGGCATTGGCAGGGATACCTTGCAGTAGACCAGATTGCTCAAAGCCTCACCCAACCTTCCCCACTTCAGCCTTGAACGCTTCCAGGGATGGGGCATCCACAATTTCTCTGGACAACCTGTTCCAGTGTCTCACCCTCCTCACAGTAAAGAATTTCTTCCTTGTATCTAATCTAAATCTACTCTCATTCAGTTTAAAGCCATTCCCCTTTTCTATCACTAAATAGCCTTGTAAAATGTCTCTCCCTTGTAGGCTCCCTTGGGGTACTGGAAGGTGCTATAAGCTCTTCTCTTTTCCAGGCTGAACAGCCCCATCACTGTCTGTCTTCATGGAGAGGTTCTCCCGCCCTCTGATCATCTTCGTGGCATCCTCCAGACTTGCTCCATCTGCTCCATCTCCTTCCTATGCTGGGGGCCCCAGAGCTGGATGCAGCAGTCCAGTGGGGTTTCACCAGAGTGGAGTAGAGGGGCAGGATCCCCTCCATGGATCTGCTGGCCACACCTCTTTTGGTGCAGCCCAGGAAACCACCAACTTCCTGGGCTCTGAGCACACACTGCTGGCTCGTGCTTGTCCACCAGCACCCCAAGTCCTTCCCCTCGGGACTGCTCTCACTCCATCCTGCACCCAGCCTCTATTTATGCTTGGGCTTGCTCTGACCCAGGTGTGAGGCCCTGCCCTTGGCACAGTTGAACTTCGTGAACCCACCTCTCAAGGCTACTAGGAAGTTTTACAGGTGCACATCAGAAAGGCTTAGGTGTTTTTTTTTTTTCTCAAAAGCATTATTTTAAAAATACAAAAGCATTATAAAATGAAGCATGTCATATAAATTTGGAAATATTTCCTGTTAATGTAAGTGGTCAATCCAGTTGTTTTGTGAACTCTGTGATGTGACTTGTGTACACCTGAGCATCTAGACTTGAGCCCTGCCAGGAAAAGCATCCCCCAGTGATCACAGGTGGTGTAATGGCAATGTAGAAACACACACAGCCTTTTGCCTACTCCAGACATGTTCTGAGAGAGGTCTTCTTCTGCTTTTTTTTTTTTTTTTTTNTTTTGGTGGGGGGGTGTGTGTGGTACAGGGTGCTTCATTGATAAATTTTCATCAAGGAGAAGAGAGAGTAATTGAGTCCAAAAGAGTCCTTTAGAAAAATTATAATACTGGGTACTTAAAATTATTTGAGCTGACCTCGATTCCTAAACCATAATCATCTTGCAGAGGCCAAGAAGAGAGTCAGGTTGCTCTGGTTGCAAAAGCTGCCTCCATTTTTGCTACAATCAAGGATAGAAGTAATTGTCTATATTAATAAACTTAACATCTCTCACCACTGCTCTTGAAGACTGCCTTTAACACCTGGGGCAAGATGTATATTAATACAAATTACTTTTGATTAAAACCATTATTATTTTAGCACAAAAAGGAAGGGGGTGGTAGAAAGGAACGTTCTCCTTTTAAATATTTAAATACTCATTATACCAAAGTGGCACAAATTACTGGCTGACTGACAACTTGCTAATAATAGCTTAAAAATGCAAATAGAGCTATTATCCCAATTGACACTAATTGGAACTCCTTTGGCAGCCTGGGAGGGCAGGACAGGAAGATTTGATTGTTTCCTCAAGCTGGAATTGGGCTGGTAAGGAAGTGTGGGGAAGATGTGCTGTGGATAAACAGGTTTCTATCTGCAGACATCAGAATTCATTATGCTGTATTTCAAGAAACTGCTCTGCAGTGCTGTCTTGTGCCTATGCACAGTTTTGGTGAGGTTTGTGGTGCACTGGGTGGGTCTCACTCACACCCACACAGTGCAGGCTTTCCCTGGGCTGAGTTAGCACTGTGGGAACCCAAGCTCTAAATGCTCAAGTCTCACAAAACAGCTGTGATGTCTTCTAGGTGTTGTGAAAATTCAATGTTTTAAAATTCACTGAATTATAATTTTTTAAAATGCAGTCTTAGAGTAACTACACCGTATGTAGATGTTCCTTCAGTAATTATTGTGTATCTTCTCCAAGCAAGGTTTGCTTCCAGACCATGTTGCTTGAATTTTAATGCTTTGGTACACAGAAACATAACGTGGCTATTGTTGTCTGAGTGTTATAACAGTGAAAATTAAAGCATTTCTATGTGCCAAAATTGAATATCTGTGATTAAAGATGTTCTGTTACTCAGCTAGATGTTTTTAATGCTAATTAGTTAATGAAAATAAAATGTTGAAGGTGTATTAACATGTATTGGCACTGAGGCACTCCAGTTCTGACTTAGAATAGAAGGCGTGAATTTATGCAGCTCTTTACCTGCTTCACACAGTTCTACTCTCTCTTGCCTCAGGTGGTGTCTCCATTGTTACATTTGTTTGACTCAATGATCTCAAGGGTCATTTTCAATCTGAATGCTTCTGTGATATGTTGATGCAGGTATATCTTTTAACTCTTACAGCGATGCTGCTGGAATAGAAATGTAGAAGATGGTTTAGATAGGAAAAAAACAGAAAAGGTATTCCCCACCCCCCCACCCCCCAAATATTTTCTTAGCATTTCACATTATTCTTTACAATTTGTGAAGTTTCTTTGCACTGAAGTGGCTGGTTAGGTACATGGTGTGCATTGCATTTCTAGCTCAGCCACTGTTGTTACTTCTGGCCAAGCCACCTCACCTTGCTGGGCTTCCTCCCTCCAGGCTTCTGGGAGAGTATGAAGCACCATGAGAGATTAAGTGTTTTGTTGTCTAACAGCCTGTTCACATTTCATTTCTTCCATATGCAGTAAGTGGTAACATTGTTTAATTTGGAGATGGATGTAGAAAACAAGAGGTGATGTTTTTTGCACACACTCTGTATACCTCTCTTTAAAAAGGATTTTCTGCTATGGTTTATTGTGACAGAAACCAGATATCTATCAGGAATGGAGCAGTGATAATTTTTAATAAATATCATAATGATTTTCACACAGCCTCTCCAGCTGACAATTGTTTCAGTCTCTATCAAAAGTATTATAAGAATAATGCCCAGAGTGCCTTTTTTTCTTCCCTGAAAGATGTAGGTTCAAGGATATTTGTTCACTTGCTAACACCAAAACCAAAAATTAAAAAATTGCTACTCTTTAAGTAACAAATATCTTCTATAAAGGGAAGTAAGTGACCTCTTTTGCAGATAATATGTGGCTGTATCTGGCACTGCAGGTGGCTGTGTACTGACACAGCACAACTGCAGGGAAGGAGCCACTGTGTGCCCTTGTCCTGTCACTCTGAGATGTTTGTCAGGGCACTGTGTAACACTGTGGCTAAGGGAACTGCTTGGGCTCCTCAGAATAGCATTTGGTCATTACCAAGGTTTGCACTGGAACTTGCTCAGTATCTCTTATGATAAAGCAGTCAGCCATCATTTAGGAGACATAGGTTAAGGGACAAAGTTTGCATTTAAATAATGGCTGTTGGTAGCTCTGAAGGAGCTGTTACTGCCATACTCTGACCAAACAGCATTTTAAAGGCTCACTTTAATAATTTTAAAAAAACCTCTTGATGTTTTTCTGCTCTAGCTCATGATAACTGGGGTCTCGGTTCCTGCAAGATCCCCATGCCCAGACATTTCCAGATCCTTCCTTTTATTTTGATTAGGACCATGCTGAAAATACCAGTCTCCTGGCATGAACAGAGCATGGACTGGCTTGTGGCATCAGAATTAGGCAAGTGCTGCAGAGCCTGAGCTCCCCAGGTGAAATGAAGTGTGGGGGGCCAGACCCCCCTCCCAGCTCCCCATTTCATGGGCAGAGTTTGTGAGCAATGGCTCTGGCTTTGGCTTGCCAGGTTAAATTTGGCTGCATCTCCACCATGGACAACCAGTCTCCATGCAACAGCAGAGAGATGGAGATGATGGATAGAGCTGCTGGCCCTCTGTGTCACTCTTGGGCAAGACAGGCTTCTGAGAACTTGTCTTCAACATTGCTGTCTGGGTGAAGGGGTGTGCCTGCGTGTAAGGGAGACAGTGCCTACCAGAAGAGCAGCCACATGTCACAATGCAGATGATTGATGTATTTCTGGGGGGAAAAAATAAGCAAAAAGGGTGCTAAGCATGTTGGAGGTGGGCTGTGATGTCAAACTGCCTATAGCATCCCCAGTGGGGACAATTATCAGCATTGGGTTTACTCTCTGTGCTGATTTCCTAGGAAGACTTTTATTGCTTTATTTAAAGCTTACTTGCATTTTGCTGTCAGATGCCCTTGCTGCAGTGTTATTGATCAGCTTATGCAACATGATGGATGTCAGACTGCTGCCACCAAAAAGAGCTCAGTCTGTGTCACAGTTGTGGCTTGCTGTTGTGGAGACAGTGAGGAATTTAGTGAAAGCCTCTCCAAAGCCTGCAATGGAGCTGGAGGGTGGGCACTGCCCAGCTGTCCAAGGCACAAATGGCCTGGGGCTGCAAGCAGTGCTGTCCAACACATAAAAGTGTTTAAAAGCTGATGGAGCCCTAAAAGAGAGATTAAAGACCACAGAAATTATTTAAAACTTCCTTTGAAGTACTCAATAGACTGTATTGCTTAAAACTAAAGGCAGATAAAAGACAAAATTCCTCTTTGTGCCTCCAGGATCCCAGGATGCCTGTGAGGGCAAATATTGTTGTGGGGGGATGTTGGGAGTGAGTCTGTAGCAGGAACAGACCGCTGGACTGGATGGCTGCAGATGTGTGCACTTCATGCACCTCCCCATCTGCCCAGGACCTGCTGGGCAGGCACAGCCCCACAGCCCTGATGTGGCATGGCCTGGCTGAACCACCCCTGCCAGCACTGAAATGTGAGGAGGGGTCATTTGTGTATTATTGGTAGAGTCAGTTGAAACATTTCAGGCTATTTGGTGTGTTTGCTTTGTTTCTAGCTTGGAATATATGTCTATACAAACATATAAATCAATGCTAATTTGAAACTTGTTCAAAACCCAAATTAGCACAAATCTGGCATTATTTTGCCACCAGAAATTAAAATGAGTTGTTTCAAATGCCAGACTAAAAACCACCCAACAGACTGACATGTAAAAGAAGACTAAATTGGTGACAGAGGCTCAGCCTTTTTTTTCTAGAGTAAATTTTGGTAATGCCACTGACATGCTTGAAGGAAAGAATGCCACCCAGAAGGACTTTGACAGGTGCGAGGAGTGAACCTGTGTGAATTTCATGAGGTTCAGCAAGGCCAAGTGTGAGGTCCCACACCTGGGACAATCCCAAGAACAAATACAGGCTGGGCAGGGGATGGATTGAGAGCATCCCCGAGGAAAAGGGCTTGGGGCTGTTTGTGGATGAGCAACCCAACATGACCCAGCTCACAGCCCAGAAAGACAACCACATCCTGGGCTGCATCAAAAGCAGTGCAGGCTGCAGGGAGAGGGAGCTGATCCTGTCCTACTCTGCTCTGGTGAGACCCCACCTGGAGTGCTGCATGCAGGTCCAGGATCCCCAGCACATGGATCTGTTGGAGCAGCTACAGAGGATGGTCATGAAGATGATCAGATATTTAAATTGAAAGAGGGTAGTCTTAGATTGGTTTTAAGGAAGGAATTCTTTACAATAAGGGTGGTGAGTGTCTGCAACACATTGCCCAGAGAAATTGTGGATACCCCATTGCTGGAAGTGTTCAGTGTCAATTTGGTTGGAGCTCTGAGCAAACTGGTCTAGTGACAGGTGTTCCTGTCCGTGGCAGGGGGTTGGAGTAGATGATCTCTAAGGGTGCCTTCCAACCCAAACCATTCTATGTTTTTTTCTAGAAAATTCAGTTATATCTGTTTACTGGATGCTGTTATTTCATACCTGTGCTGTCTTTCAAACTCTTAAACCCCGTGTTTATTTGTGGGCTTTGCAGTGGCTTTTTCTGCAGGGTGGTTTTTGAGATGTGCAGGTTGCAGGGAGTGAATGGTGGGGCTTTTTCTTTCCTCTCTGTGTCTCACAATTCAGCACACACAGACTGGGAGCTCTGTGAGCACCGGGGTCCTCCAGGCAAGGGTGACAGCACTTTAAAGTTTTTCTTTCTTTCTACCCTTCACCAAGCATTATTCAACGTGATTTCCAGTCCTTTTGCTGTGCTGCTAGCCCAGCAGTCAGCTTCTCCTGCTCACTGAGCTCAGTGGGAGCTCATACAGAAGTTTATTAGTCTGCAAATTAGCCCTGCAAAGACGACGAGCTGCCAGAGTGCCAGTTCAACCACTGTGTCCCACATCAGTGTGGTCCCTGCCACAAGTCACCTCAGTTTTCCCACCATGTAGCCCCCACCTTGCTAGATCTGGCTTCTATCTAGCTGAAAGTGGGATCTGTTTAAGCATGGGCAGGCTTAGGCGCTGCTTCTAACCTAGCAGGAGTGAGATCCAGCACCCAGCTGATCCTAATGGGGGTAGTTGTGATGATGCCTCAGGTAACCTTGAAAATGGAGGTGTACGAGTTCATTTCCAAAATGGAAAACAACAAGCAGCAACTCCCTTTGTATTACTTAGTATTAAATTTAGTTTGTATACACCGGCTGTTTTTATTGGTGGTTCATCTGCAATGAAAGTTTGCAGCATAGCATCAGAGAAGTGTAGCTCATAGCAGGGGGAAAGAAGATAGAGCTCCAGATGCCTTGGCATCTGGTGAGATGGATGCAGCATTTCAGGCAGGCCTACCCTGGATATATAGCAATCAGATATTTTAATTAAAAAGATAATTGCAGTCACATTTTTTTCTTTTATATTGCATGGGTTCATACCCACAGGTGCTTTTATTGTGAATCTGAGGGATAGAATTTATTAAGAGCTTTGCTTTCAAATAATAAACCGACAATACTGGATTAATTCCACAGCAAATTATTGGAGCTGGGGGATACATCATGCTCTTTCCATTCAGTCAACATGCTTCATGATTTCCATCAGGTTTAGATGGGATGGCACCTGTGTGACCTGGAGAAATCCCAGGAAATCCTATCTCCAGTAACAAATCCCTCAAACATTCACCAAACACACAAGAGGAGGTTCACAGCCTCCCTGCAAAAAGAAAATAATTCGATATTTCTTTCCAGTCTCAGACCACTGTTGCTATTTCTCATTCCAGACCAACGTGGGAAATAACTCCATCATTATCACCAAAGGAAGTATGTTGCAAAAGCCCCAGAGTCGTTTTTATTTAAAATGTTACTATCATAAAATTCCAGACTATGAAATGAAGACCTTGGATTCCCATTCAAACATTACCCATCCCCCTTTTTAAAATATATTGATACATAATCAGAGAACATAAAACATGCTGCAATGATACAAATATATTTTTTGATACAGAAATTACAGTACATAATAAACCATGAAAACAAATTGAGGCACTAGACTGAACATCAGTTCTGTTCTGCACTAGCTGTGAAGCTGATAGACTTGCTTTCAATGAACAAAAGAATACTTGCTTGTTTAGTAAACATAACTTTACAGGTCATATCAAACATGTGCTTTGTTGTGAGACATCACCAGGGTTGCTGGTCCTTTCAGAACCACAACACACCTACACAACACGTGTCACTGCCACAATATGAAAAATAATACTTTTATTGAATGTACAACTCGAAAAAAAAAACAACAAACCCCTTCAGTTATTAAATAAATAATTATTTCATACAGTGGTTAGTTTATATTACACTGCATTGGCCATTAGAACAAATGAAGTTTAATAAATAACGCACGGGAATGTCTCATTTACGCCTCCGTTCGTAATTCTGTGCTATGCTCCCTTCAGAGGACCCTGCAAAAAATGAAGCAGGTTGAAGCACAAGGTACAGCCTTGCATAAACACCAGCAAGCACAAGAAGTGTCAGAGATCTGCAGCCAGCTGGCACCACCAGATGCCAGTGGCATGTTTGGAACAGGGACCAGGGCTGCTGGCCCATCCCTGAGCTGCTTTGGTTTGGTTTTGCCTCTCAGACTACACTGTCCTCCAGAAGGCTGAAGCTCTGAGCAGTGTTTTCCACCTCTCGTCTGCTGATCTGCTGAGCTGCTTAACTCAGAGCCCCTTTACCTCTCAGCAATTCATCTAACTGATGGGATCTAAGCATTCAGGTCAATTTGTGGCAGAGGGTTTCTGCACAGACACATCCACCTTCATTCCTGTGCAGTCAGCTCTTTGCCAGCTCTTTGAATCTCTCCCTGTCCACAAGCCCTGCGCACAGGGATAATTTTACTGTGCGCTGCAGCAGGAGCCAAGCTCCTCAGACTGCCAAGCTGCAGGCTAAAATGGTCTTAAGTAACATATTTTGTGTTTAGTAGTGGTAGATCTCTCCTTCTTGCTCATTTAAACTGAAAGTAAAATCCAGAGAGCCCTTTCTGAGCAAGGCTGTCCCCAAAGCAGGGACTGAGACATCAGCATCCCCTTGCCCTGCTTTGGCACCTGAGGCTGTAAATCAGCAGCGTGCTCACACCCAGAGGGACAGCACAAACTCCTGCCCATTACCAGGGAGCTCAGGGGCTTTTTGCAGAAAAAAATCAGCATGGGGTGATTTGATGAACTCCTGCCCAGTTAAATATCTTCCAAAAGGGAGAAGTGAGGGTAGTCCTAACACTGTTCCTGATCTTGCTTTGAATACTCAGTCCTTAGGACCTATATTCTTCTCTGGTGGAGCTGAAAAAACTTTTTACCATTTCCCCCGCAAGGAATCAGGCAGAAAAGCTGTGAATTCTAGTTTTACCTGTCAAATAGGTGTTACATAGCCCAACAGAATAAAACATAATTATTCCCTTTTGTTAGAAATACCACATAACAGTATCCTGACTATACCAGCAATTTTGAAATTAGGGCAATAAAATCTTTGCATTTTTAAAAACATTTTCTGTATTTTACATTCTCATATTAATGTAAATGTAATCCCAATGGAAACCAAACCAAATTTATTACTTACAGGCTATTTACTTTTGTGATAGCAGATATATTTACAGGTATTATGCATTTAATAGCTATTGCCACTGTAGAAAATTGTACAAAATTATTCATGATACGTAGCAATTTGCAAAATAATGCAGAGAGCAATATTACTAGTCTTGAAGGGGGTTTAATTGAAAATAAAAGTTACTGACAACCATAATTGCAGAATATAGATCACAGCATGTATCCACATAATATAAAGGTGTCAGCTAGTAATTTAACTTTTATCATCCATTTAACAAAACAGTCTATTTTAGAGACATGAAAAACATACTAGGTTTTTCATTTTTTTAAATCTTATCCTGGAAATTCAGCTGATACATTGTGGTTCACAGAGAGGGATTTCCTTAGTACAGCCCTACAGCACAGGGAAGGAAGGCAGAGCTATGGGGAGTCTCCAGCTTCCCACAGGGGTTCTGCACATGAGGGAGAAGAGAATTCTGCCCCATATGGATGCTATGGGAAAATAAATTCACAGTATCCATTCCGAGTTTAAAATGCTTTAGGTGAACTCAAAAGCTGAAAGAGACTGTGAGTGTTTAACAGCCTGATCTGCAGAATGAGGTAGGTGGTGTTAATGGCAAAGGGATCTTCTTTCACCTTCTACTCCAAGTATTAGGAATAAGGGTCTCCAGAGAAGATATCCTTTTACCTGATGAGATCTGGATTTAGACCACAAGTTAAGTGACCCTTGCATTTTCAGCCTCTGAATTTTTCTTGATGCATCATTAAAATTTAGAGTTTTTTCTTTTAATAGTACTTTGGGGACTAGCAGAACATGCAAGGACAGGGCAATAATGAAAGTACTCTGGGGAATTCTAGCTGAGCTTGCCTGCAGCTCAGACCAGCCTGGTCTGAGCTTTGAAGTGAAGTGAACTCTGAAATATCTTGGGTAACAAAGAAAATCCTGATTCTTTTTCAGAAAGCTCTGGATCTACACTACATAAAAACTGCTTCTTCCATCCGCTGGGAGAGAACAAAGAGGCAACGGAATGAAGAGGCTGTATATCACCAAGTATCAGATTTAGTCAAATACATACCAGAACTTAAAGATCTTTTGCCCATAAGTCCAACAAAGGAGTCTGTTTTATGCCCTGAAAAAATATATTTAGGGGTGTTTTAATACATTTTAACTAGGCAGGCTTTTAAAATAACAGGTTCTTGCAAGGAAAGAAGACAGGGTCCGAAACTGTTGATATCACGGACCAGTTGTTCACATCACTCTCAGACAATGAGAATGAACAGCAGTCTGACTAACCAGGCTAAACAGGATAGACCAAGGCACAGGCCAGTTAGTGGACGTCCTCTCATTGGCTTAGATAGACCTTTGGTTTTGGGTTTTTTTTAAAGTATAATGGAAAACCAACGGCCTCTAACAGTACAAATCTTATTTCTCTCCCAGTACAATTCCTACTGATCTGAGCAAATGCACAAGAAGGCAGTGTCTTGGTATAGCCTGCATCTGTGTGGTGCATCTCTTCTACCTGTTGATGGTTTTTTTCTTTAATATGGAAGAAAATCCTCCCTCACAGGTCAGGTGGAGCCCTTACTGGAGAGGAAGCCAATGGGACTCTATGTCTGGACATATCCTGAGCTAGACATTTTCGGAATATTTATAAGTTCAGGTATTATCTTCCTGCCCCATTTGTAATTCTCAAGACACTGGAAGTGTAGAGGATAAATTATTCTAAATTTAGGCTTACAGTACATATCAGGTTATAGCAGTAGCTATAGTTTCAGATAAGGAATGAAAATGAACTGTTCTTCTTTATCTAAACTGGCTTTTGAGACAAACATAGAAGTTTCTCTTTGGAAAGAATTTTGCTTGCTGAATTCACAGACAAAGCAAGATACTCACACCTCAGATGTATTAATTCAAGCTGAAGCAGTTTCAGAAAACTATAATTTTTTACTTTAGTCAGCAGGTAATTTGGCATGAGCTTTGCATCAGACTATTTGCTCTTCCAATACATAACCCCAGAGAAAGCATCTTGTGGATAATAGAGCACTGGGACAGTTGCTGGCCTCTGTGGACAGAGGAGGTTTCACAGAATATAAGATCATGTTTATTTGATAAAAACCTTCCAGTTTCTCTTTAAACATCATGAGATAATTTCAGAAAATAAAACCACCACTGTGCAGAGCAAGGTAACACCCCAGTGCTGATACCATCCCCTGCTTGGTGTTACACAGAAGCAGAGCAAGGCACACTTATTAATGGGGCAAGATATGGCTCTTCATATGGCAGGACATCATCAATCAGCCCCTCCTGTGAGCAGGAATCTGATTCCCAGACAATGCTGAGAGCACAGATAAAGCGTCTCACGTGTGAGGACATGGGCGCTCCCACGAAAGCATTCTTGGGGACTTGGGAATCCATTATTCTAATTTTCCAGATTTTGCCATCTTAATTGCTCCTCTCAGAGTCTGGCAGTAAGCCTGCCTTGCCAATGAGAAGGGCTTACAAAATCCCCCCTTGGGAAATAAGAGAGAGCTGCAACATCCGCACATTAATATGGATTGAAATCTCAAAGCCTGCAGCAGCTCAGATGAGATACAGGCTCACAGGGGCACTGAAGGGTAGGTTTCAATTCTTTAACAGATCATTTCTCCACCTGTGGTACTGCCAGTCCCTAGCTGAAACCAGTCACCTTCTAAATAATCCGATCAAATATACTATTCTCTATTTGAACATCTTCTAATGATTACTTAAAATATTTGTATTTTTCAAACTTACTTTTGTGAGAGATCTGACCATATCCTGATTGGAAGAGGAAAGGAAGGAGAAAAAAGACAAAAAAGAGTTGTTAAAAAAGGATTGGCATATACATATGATATATGGTATGATATATGATGCTACTGCAATGCTTTGAAAAAATAAATACAAAAACTAACCTACACATATTCCACTTAAGGAAATTGGGGCGATGGTTTACAACTGCATTTCTCTTTGAAGAGATGAAAAAACTTTTTTCAGCTTAACCCACGCAATTTAGATGAGTTTAGCTCCAATTTCTTAGATCAGTTCTTGGTTCAGTAAATGTGTAGAAAACGTGACAATAATTGTATACTCACCCAATTTCCACACTTTGGTGATTCGGTGGCATGTATGCTGACTTATGAATTATCATGCTATCCCTTACTGGATTTACATGTTGTAACAGCTACACTCTTAAGACTTTAAAGCCCTCTCTTTTCCAATCAGTGAGTTTATCTCATATAAAACTTAAAAGAAACAACAAAACAAAAAAGCCTAAACCCAAAGTACCCTCACGGCAGCCTGTGAAGCAGATGTAACACATTAATCCCGAGCGGTAACCGTGTAAGGTTTGGATAGGCACTGGGAGAAGAGGCGTGAGCAGCAGCCAGCCCCCCGCCCCGCTCACCGGCATCCCGCTTGCCCATGAGGCCGAAGAACTGCTGGGGCCGGGGTCTCCGGGCCATCCTCTGCAGGAAGTGCTCCAGGGGCAGCGGCAGCTCCTCCTGCGGGGCGACAGCGGGCGGCGCTCAGTGCGGACCCGGCACCGAGCCCCGGCCGGGGCAGCGCCCGGCGCAGAGCCCCCGGCTCCGAACCCCTCGCTCCCTCCGCTCCCCGCCGGGGCTCACCTTCGCCTGGTCGCCGTCGGACCAGTCGGACCAGTAGCTGAGGTCGTCGGTGGTTCCCATCTCCTCGCCCAGCGCCTGTGACGAGGCCAGGAGGAGCACGGCGAAAGCCAGCGGGAGCCTCATCGCCGCCTCGACGTCCTGCGGGGGCAGAGGTTGGAGCCCTGCGCACACAGCCACAGCGCCCGGGGCACAGCTGGGCACACACTCCCCGCACGGACAGCCCCACAGGAGCCGAGCTACACCGGCACCCCCGCCCCGACTGCTGCACAGCCTTCTGGACAGACACACAGCCCACAGCGGCACACAGCTCCCTGTGCTCCCCAGCACACAGACGCACACAGCTGGCGGTGCCCCTTCGCACGCACACTCACAGGGGAAGGCATAAACACACTCTCACACGTCTATGCACATCTGGGATTCACACCTTCCCAAATATACGCACGCAGATACATCCCGCTCGTACACACATCCAGGTACCCATGCATCCACTTACAAACTCATGCAAAGAGCTACACACCTTAAATGCTCACACGCACGCAGGAACGTACCTGTCCACGCACACAAAGGCAGAGACACACGTGTCCAGAGGTGCACACTCATCCCTTCGCACATCCAGACACATAAGGACAGGCACAAAAACATGCTGGCACATCCAGAGGCACGCACCTGCGAGCACACAAGCACGTATAGGCACACCCCCCCCGGAGAGGCACACACATACAGACCGGGACAAAGAAGTACACACGCACACCCCCTCACAAGCACAGGACAAGCGGACCCCTCGCACACAGGCACGCACCGTCTGCAGCGGGGAGGGCGAGCGCTGCTCTCCGAGCGCATTGGCCGGCCGCGGGAGCGCTTCCCGCTTTATATACCTGGAGACGGGGAGGGCCGAG
This sequence comes from Chloropsis cyanopogon, assembly GCA_013400585.1. Taxonomy (NCBI): domain Eukaryota; kingdom Metazoa; phylum Chordata; class Aves; order Passeriformes; family Irenidae; genus Chloropsis; species Chloropsis cyanopogon. Next base: position 20,702 of record WEZZ01010265.1, read on the forward strand.
ACAGCCTCATTTGCCTAAATGCTATTACCCCCGGTTTTATCGTCCCAGCCCCGTGACAGCCCCCGCCCCGGCGAGCAGCCCCCGCCCCCCGCTCTGGCGGCGCCTCTCGGCTCTGCCCGGGGCCAGCAGTGCG
>WEZZ01010265.1:21982-35591 GCA_013400585.1 Chloropsis cyanopogon
GCACCCCCGGGGCTGCCCCGCACCGTCCGCGGCGAAGGCGCGTCCCGGCGGCGGACCCGGGTGCGGACGCGGGGTGAGGGTACGGATCTGGATGCGGGTGTAAGGGTGCAGACGCCGCTTTTCGCCTCTGCCGCCCGGACCCGCTCCCCCAGGGCACGGAGAGCCGCTCTCCGCTGCGGGCGGTACCGCCCGGAGGGGGAGCAGCGGGCAGGGGCCGGGGACTAGCGGGAAGGGACCCCGGCAGCCAGGCAGAGGGGCAGCCTCCCGTGCCAGAGCCAGTCCCTCCCCTGGGTCTGTGTCCCCTGTGCCGCTGCTCAGGTAGCCCCAGCCCGCCGGGACTAAAAGTGAGAGATGCACGAAGCTGAGGAGGGCCTGGCAGGGTGGGGCACCCCAGGTCTGGTGTGTGTGTGCCTGCAGAGGGGCTGCGGCCGCCGGGCAGCAGGCCGGCACTGCCGGGCTGGCTGCTGTAAAAGGCGAACAACTGCCCTGGAAAGGGTACCGAGCCGGTCTCTCCAGCAGCACATCCCTGCCGGCGTCCTTCCTCCGTGGCAGCTTTGTCCGTCATAAGATTGCACTTAAATAAGAAAGATTGTGACCCAGTGAGCGAAGGGTCACTCTGGTCAACATGAGCTGCTTGAGAGCGTGGTTGAGAAAGAGTGATTTGGAGAAGGGACTTCATGCAGCCCAAGCACCTGCATTGGGCACCTCTGTTGGGAGCTCGAGCCTGGGTGGTGAGAATGCTCCTCATTCTGACTATCAACAAGCCACAATGAAACCACAGAAACCACAATGTCTCTCCATTCCGGGAACACAAGCCGTCAGATTTTCATGCTGCAGCTTTGCAGCATTCCCTTTGATGTGTGAACTTTGAAGCCTCTTGGAGAAAAATGGTTTTCTTGTGGTTTTGTTTATTATTTTGTTTTTGTTTGCTACAGTGACAGCAGAGCATCTGTCAGATACATCAAACCAGGCTTGCCAATCCTGCAAATGTTCCTGAAGCTCACGTCTCTCAGAAGTCCTGAGAACTCCCAACTTTCTGTGAAATCAATTTCTATCTACTTGGGAGTCCGTAGAAGGCACAAATTTGAACTGAAATATACTATCTGTTCTAATTCTCTAATTCAACATTTTACAAAAATGGATGTAACCATAACTTGACCTACAAAATTACAGGGATTTTATTTTTTGATAGAGCAAGAGAAGAAAAATGAAAAAGGGGTCCTTTCCATTCTTCACAGACTTTAATGAATTCAAGTACTTTATCTCAGACTTATCTAATAGTTTGGGTGGAAGTGAAAAACTGATTAATAGATCAAGCTCACTTTTCTCCTTCTCAATTTTAAAATAAATTGGCTGTTTAATCTTTGACCTGCAACAGCCAGACATTGCACTATGAACTTTTCAGAAAGTGAGCAGATTTCATGGCAAATGAGCAAAGCTGATTCCTAGGAAGATTTTCTGAGTTCATTTTTTTCCGTGTGAAAAGGACATAGAAGGCTCAAATAAGGAAGCAAGCTGAAGCTCCTCTCCTGCCTTTGTGCTGCCTGGTCTCTATCCTAGGGATGTACCAGAGCATGGTAAGGTGCTCTTTGTGCACAAACAAAACCCCCCTGTTTCACATATTTATTCACAAGGTTCTCATAGATATAAAGCTGCCTCTTCCTTACACATGGTATTAGCAGCTCTATGAGTAACCTTGTGAATAAATATGTGAGCTCAAAGGCAGGGACAAGGTGTCTTTGGTGAATATTCCTTCTCTACCCATGCTCAGGGCACAGACCCCCCTCCTCTGTTACAGTTAGACCATGTGATTTCTAACAACCAGCATGAAGATTTTTGGTCATGAATCAAGAGATCATTAGATCCAAATGACCCAAATAAGGGTTGACATTTTCTGTGGAAGTGACAGAGAAAGCTGCCTTCAGAGTCCTTATCCAGACATTTCCTTAATAAGGATGAGGAACTGGATTAAAGTAACTTGTGGCTTGAATCTCAACACTAATGGAAAACTATTTGGGAAGCAATTGCCTGTGAAACACACCTCAGAGAATTGTTTTTTCAGTAGGCTTAATGTGATACGTCCTGTGTGATGATCCTTGTGAAATGTTTGTTTGAATTTTGTGATGATGTTTTGGTTTCCAGTAAAAAGTCTGATTGTTAAATGATAAGTTACATTGGCTACTGTACTGTTACCTAGTAATTCTTATAACTTTAACAAACAGCTAATGTGTGATGGGAAAATAGCAAATTACATGTGCCCATGTAAAATTTTGTGCAGAATACAGATTTGAATTTTTTGAGTATGCACAATTTCAGAGCCCTTGACATGAAATGAACGCATCTATCATTGTCCTTCAGTGGTCTTGTGCTATGCAATTGCATACTGTATATCTAAACCTAGGGCCTAATTCTCGTGTACATTGAGATCTCTTTTCATCACTTTACTGGAGACATTCAAATAACAGAGACAGCCCCAGAAGATTTATTTTATGTAACTTCAAAAATTAGGGATGAGATGCAGCCTACCTGAGCACAGTGATCCTCTCTGTACATATACCAGACCTCAGCTCTGATTTCGATCATCACAAGAGGACTGGAAATGTTCTTATCCAAAGATACAACTTTATAAACATTGGAAAGTGAGACCGTGATTGATGACCTCCTAAATTTTTCATAGGGATGTGTCTCCAGGGTAAACAGAATGATTTCGATCGCAGATGAGGGCTCTTCACAACACAGTGATTTATTTTGCCACTCTAAGATTATTTATTGGCAACGCATCCAAGTGGCATTGGAAAAATTAGCAGAAATCACCATAGCATCCTATTTCCTAATTAAGTCTGAACAGACTATTGAATTAATCTTTCACCTTTTTCGTATTTTAAATCCTTCATTACAAATTTGTCATCTTCAATTTTTCCTTTAATGAAGGTTTACATTTTCAGAGCATATGCTCGTACATGTAAATGCATATGAGGCATATGTGGTAATTATGCATCTCTCTCTCCCTCTCTTCCCCCCTCTCCATCTATAAAGAATGAGTTCTTATTCTTCTGTCTGTGAAATAAAACATTCTAGGTTCAAATGTATTGTGCTCATGGGCAGGCAAGGAGGGGGGCAGTGAGATTTTCATGCCACAGGAGTGCCCTTTCCTGGGCAGGCACAGGCAGAAACAAGGCTGATCTCACAGTTACTGAATCATCTGCTAAGAGCTGAAAACAGAATGTTGGTCTTTAATTCTCACTTTGAAAAGTTAATGGGTTTCCTCAATCTTCTTGTCCCTGTCATCTTTTACACTCCCATCACTGCTCTCCATCCCACCCATCCACTATATCATCACCAGTGATGAGCTTCCTTTACCCTGATCTGAGGCTCACATTTGTCCACACTACGTAAGACACGAAACTGGGACGTGGGACCAAATGGAAGTAAGTGTCAGGGTATTGAAATGCTGAATGTAAACCTGCAACATGAATGTTGCAGAGAAGGCTGTTCCCTCCACCTAATATCTCTCAAGTCAGTCATCTGCAAGGGAAGTAATTGCAGTCCTGTTGAGCTTCTTGGGCTCGAGAGAAAACACGTCCTTGGAGAGGAAAAAGCACTTACTGTCATCTGTTTGGGGATCTCTGAGAAACAAAGCTGTGCAAAGCCATCTCTACATCTGCAGGAGCTGTGGGGGAGTTGGTGAGGAGAAGGTCCTCTAGAGGCATTTCTAGATGTTATTATTATTTCAGAACAACTGTGAGAAGAACTGGACTTGCTGCCTTGAGATGCCTCGCCATAACTCTCCAAATGGTTTTCATAAGAAAAATGGGAGATACAATGTTTTCTAATTTTGTTCAAAAAAGCCAACAGGGAATGACATTAGAACAGCACATTTCAATAACAAAATACAGGACAGTATTCCTCTCACAGAGACAGTGTCTGTTGCTTTTAACCATGAAACCAGGGGTTATTTTCACATTTGCCATCACCGACAAGATGGCCAGGGACAACCATGAAATATGGTACAAAATATTTCCAGAGCTGAGGCAGACTGTGAGCACGACTGGTCTGAGCTTGACCAGGGAAAAGCTGCAGTTTGAACTCTCCTCACAGTGCAAAGGGCTCAGAACAGCCAAGGAGCAGATGCTTGAGACTAGTTTAGTTTGTCACTCTTGGAAGAAAACTGCTGACATCGCTTTGCTCTGATGCAGAGACCCTGTTTTTTGTTTTGGACTTACTAGTTTACAAATATATTTATAAATCGGTTGATTTGTTTCAAGCCAAACATTCTGAGTCTGAAGCTCACTCTTTAAGGCTTTTTGCTTCACTTGTCCAAGCTTATTTGTAAACTACCTCACAGTGACCTGTGAGGGTAAGGGAGGATTTAGACTTACTTCATCAACAGGTGAAAGCAAACCCCTGGTTTATAATCTGGCCTCAGTGCACCTTCTGTAAAGATTTTCTGTAGGAAGGACAATCTTTTCACCAAGACTGACCTCAGCCTTAGTAAATTTTGTTGATGGTCATCAAAGCCAGGTCCTTGGCCTGTTTCCAGCACCCGAGTACCTTCTATCCGATCCCGCCACCAAAACCTGTCCTCATTGCACTGACCTCTGGCTGGGTCCTGCTGTGGACAGCAGTGGTGGAGGACAATGGCCAGGTTGGAGTGATAGCCCAGGAAGTGGAAAAGCCCTGGTCTCATGCCATGGGAATACACAACAGCACTGCTTGGTTATCTGGGAAAGCCACGGACACATCACTGTTCCATCCTCTCTGTTTTGATCCCTGTGCAACGACAGCCCTCAGTGGCTGGGCACAGGCCTGGGCAGCCTTGCCTCCCACCCCCACTTCCAGACCTTCTCCTGCAGGGGGGATGAGGTGTGTTTTACACTGGCTCCTTCTGCCAATTCCCCGCAGCATCTCAGTGCTCATTGCAATGGCAAAAAAGGAATAGCTGCTCGTGGCTGCTATGAGTTCTGATTAATTGAAACACTTTCTTAACTTGAGATCAAACACTGATGAATCATCCTCTTTTCTATGCTGTTTTAGAAACTGGATAATTTATATGACTATACCTTCATTGAATATTAATAGTTTTCTCAGTAACGCAGTACATTTGAAAAACAGATTCAAAAATCAGCAGGATAAAAGGGCGCAGTTTTGGAAAAATTGAAATTAATTTTAATATTACTACAACTACCAGGTTTTTAGTAATGTAAAACAACTTTTACAAATGCATAACACTATCTTCACTATTTGCACTTGTTGTGTCTCAATGTATCTCTCTTCTTTGTCATGTATCTTCAACAGAAGTTCACAATATCTCTAGAAGTCTTTGAAGTCCTCAAAAATCTCACTTATGAATTTTCTACCTTGTGTTTACTTCACTGCTTTTAGGAGACCTCATCCTAATTCCTTCATACATATATGAAACCCTGTGCAACAACTTGTAAAAGCACATTGGCATTTTCTGGAACTAACACCCAGAAATTTTGTGTTGGATGTAACACTGTGTATTGGTGAGAGAAAAGTGAAGTAGAGAAAAAGAAAATTGCTTGAGCACAAAATCAGTGGGAGATGTAAGGAGTTCAGATGCTCAGCTAGAACAGAAAAAAAAGATAAAGGGAGAAAATAGCAAGACAATTTTGCTGCTTTGATAATCACTTGAAGTAAAATATCTTTCTATGGCCTGGCTGTCTTGTCTTCCAATATTGAATCTTATGATATACCCATATTTTTAAAAGCTGTCAAGTTCTAAACTCATGTCTGTGACAAGTTAATTTTAAAGTAGGTTACTTCCTGACAAATCCTTCAGCTGGAAAGATAACAAAAAGTGTGAAATGAATTTGTAGGGATTATTTATCACACAGAAGTTTAATAGAAGCAGCTGCCTAACCAAGGAAGGGCTATTCATACTGGAATTCAAATGTGTGTCCTGAGGAGGAAGGTAACAGAATTGCTGGTAGATGCTATGGAAACTCAAGAGTTTTTCATCTGATCACATGTAAGGATATTTTACCTGCTTGTCTCTGTCATCCTTTCCCACTCACCCCACGCTGACTTCTGAGCGATTTTAAAACCTTGTCACGTCTGACGCAAATGCTTTAACAAGGGCTGAGCCCCACCATTGTCAGCAGGTAAGAGGGAGGGGCAGCTCCTCACAGCAAATCTTGGGGGGCCACCTCCATGCCCAAGGAAATTAAAGAAGCTTTCTCTCACCCCACAGCCCCCGCTGCTTGATGCAAAGTCCTTGATATGGTGGGATTCATGCTTAGATAATTTGCATCTGTTTCTTCTAGAATTCCTTTTGATGTTCACGATTAAAGACTTGAGGGCTCTTTGCGAAGGGCTTGAGGAAAGAGCATGAGCGTCACAAAACCTTGGGCTGGTCTAAGGAAAGAGGACTCCCTGGTGAGTGTTTGGGTCCTGCCTGCTGTGCCCTGTGGTGCCCTTAAAGTCAGAACTGTGTGAGACCCCTCTTCTTCACCCCCATTTTCATTCATTCACATCTCACCCATCTTTATGATTTTGCTGCCAGGTTTTTCCTCTGATTAGTGGAAACCAGTGAATGACATGTTAACCTGGAAGCACCCATGCCTTTGGGAGAGTCCTCACTCCTACTGGGCTTGTAGTCATCTGAAATGAGATACTGGTCTGCCTGAGACTTGCTAATTGTTGTCCAATTAACAATTCAGACAGTCTTAAGAAATTAATTCTTTGTAAGTTTGAGGTATAAAATAAGAAGTAGTCAAATTAAGAAGGTGAGAAGATCAAGTCTTTTAGGAATGCCTACAGGAAAACATCACTGGGTCCTTACTTGGCTAGAAAAAAGCCTTTCATGCCTTCAAGGAGTGACACAGCAGACTGTCATTCCCAAATGTAGAGCCTGTTTCTGCATGCCACCCAGGCCTGCTCAAAAAAGGGCTGAATTCCTGCACTCTGCTGAATTCTTTGTCTTTCTGCTCACTTGCAGCAGTAAGAGATGGTTCTCATCTAGGTTCATACCATTCTCCATTTAAGGCAAACTGTCATATTGTAATTAATCAAGAGATGCATGAGGACTTATCTCACAGTGGCCATTAAGACCCATGCTCTGCCTCCATGCCATTGCCCTCACAGATGCCTTGCACTGTGTGTACACAAATAGTTTTGGTAGTTTGTATTGTTTATAAAAGTGTACTCTGAACAGTTTCCTAGACAGCTGATTTACCCAGGACATCCAGAATAATTAATTCAGACAGAAATGATGAGCAAATCTGCAGCTGTGCTGGCTCCCACACACCATGCCAGCTTGCAAATTCACTTGGCTCTCTGTATCCACAGCTGCACTCAGAGCTGGGGGCATTGGCTGTGCTGTGCACAGGCAACACTGCCTGTCTGTGGCCATGAATGTGAAGGAGGAATGTCTATTTAGTGAAATGTACTTCAGTTGGCACAGTGTTTGTCCAAATAGTGGAAACATATCACATGCCTTGCATGTGTTCCAAATTGTGGAAGTCTCCCTGTATTTCCATATGCAATTAATTATAATAATAATAATTATTATTATTATTAAAGAGGATTTAGATACATACAAACATAAGGACTACAGTGTTTAAGTTTTAGCTGCTTACTAGAGTACTTCAAGGAATAAAATTCAGGTTCCTACTTCTCCTGACCAACACCAGGAACAAACAGATGCCTGAAAACAGAGTGCAAACATCCAGTGCACAGTCAGACCACCTGGGGTTAGTCAGCAGAAAGTGTGGAACACTCGTATCCTGCCCATCTTCAAGTTAATAATCTCATCAGCTGTTTATTCTTCCTTGAAAGTAAAGATCTAAACCGCTCCTCCAAAGAGCTCAAGGGAATTGCTGTGGTCTTTTAAAAAGACAGGAAAGATGCCACTCATTTTAACTAATTTGGGAAGTGGATTACATATGATCTAGCATAATTGGTGTAGACTCACTGCACAAGGCATGAAAGGCAATGCATACTGCTCAGTGATTCATTCTTAGCTTTGAAAGAGAAGGATGAAGGCATTGGCATCGACCTTCACATAAAGCTCTGGTTAGTGAAAGTAGACAGAAAGGTGATACCATGCTTAGCAGAGCTGATAGGTACACTGGTACTTCCATTGCAACAGGGAAAATACTTTTCTGATAGTATTAGAATGATATAAGATTTATGCCAGAATGAAGATGTCTGCTCTAAGGCAGCATGTTGAATAAACACGCTTCAAGTGAAAGCTGGAGTGGTGGACACTTGCCTCCCCATCTTAGAATGTAGATAGCTTGTGCTTATAAAATATTCACATCTTTCTTGAGTAGCTTATCCCAAGTTTTGTGCAGAAAATAGCGAGAAACATGTTAAATATGTTTGGACACATAAAAGTTAAAAATATTACTCGAAGATCTGAGGTCTATTACCTCAGGACAAATTATGTATTCTGTTTTTATATGTTCTCAAGTGTTTCATTAAACATTAGTGGTTTTCTACACTTTTAATACTTTTCCCTTGATATTTTCCTTAAAAATGGGAGATGACAGCATTTGCTTTCTGAATCAAACTCTGTATTTTTATACTAACTTTTGAAAGTAAAGATTTGTCTCTGGCAGATTAGTTTGAGCACAACTTATTTATTAGCTACAAGTCTTTTATCAACGTACAGTCAAAGTCCACACGCATGGTCAAGTGTACAACGTGGAAAACAAACAACAGGTGACAAAAAGCCTTTTCTCTTAAAAACATCAGTAAACACATTTTCCAAGGTCTAGACTAATTTCACCATCATTATTACTTCTACATTAAAGGCACTTTATCTCTTTTGTACCTTTTCAGACCATATTTTTAACCATTGTTTAGGTGTGACTTTCCACAGAAGTAAAGCTGAGATTAGGACAACACGTCCATAGACACCACTTTAATCTCCTTGATGTCAAAACATGCATGGATTTATCTCGTGCCTTCTCTTCCATGGAGATGAGTCTGTGATTTTTTTCTGTAGCTGTGCATCATGAACAGAGGCACTGATCCTACAAGCAATTCTGGGTCTCTTGTGCTCCAAGGGTCTTCACAAATGCCATAACTCCCACATGCTCCCAAGACCTGTGGAAAAGGATGTGAGTTCTGTGCCTGAGGAACAGAAGGTGGCAAACAGAACTAAAGTGTGAAGGCTTTCATGAAGCAGCCACGTGCAGCCCTGTGTACAGACAGTATCTTTGTGTCCTTAGAGAAGACTCTTAAAGAAGTTTTGTTGGTTTCTTGAGGGAGGAAGATGCTGATAAGACGTCACCAAAATGTCAAAATTCACCTATTAATGAACCTCCTTCTTCAGTTGTGTGGTCAGTCTTGAAGACCAGCACTTGCACTAGACTGAAGAGTTTTGAGAGGTGCTTCAACTTACACTGATTCCACTATCAGAAACTAGTGTCCCAGTCAGCCTGTTGGATGGAATCTTTGCTGTGGAAAATGATCTCCTTCCATGTGGTGGTACACAAATAACTGATTGAGAAGCACAAGAGTGTGTCCTTTCTGTCTATCCATGACTAAGAAAGGATGAGCAGGATTGCTGTCTCTGATATAATATTGAATTTATCCTAGAATTGAGAAGGGATGGACTGGATGACATCCAGAGATACATTTCCATCTAAGTTCTTCTCTGGTGGACAGGGTGATGATCAGCACCGTGCTAGGGTGGAGCTGGTTTGGGAAACATGACTTTAAATCCCTTTTTTCTTGCTATTCCCCTGCAACCATTGTCCCACATGTCCCCATTGGCATGGTGACTGCTGAGTGTAGAATGTGCTGTTTTCACCTTGGATGCCTTCCTGTCAATAGCCTTCCTGGTCTATATAGAAGGATCTGTTGCTGTTTGGTGCTGGGGTTTCTGAGGGAGTAAGGATCTGTTCTTGATTTTGGCTCAACACTTTAGTACATCAACAGAGAAGCAGTCAAAAAACAGCAACAACAAAAAAAAGAAGCTCATTTTAAATTAAACAGTTTTTTGTTTGGGATAAACAGGAAGATGATGCATGAACAGTGAATCTGAAGAGAGCTCAAGAAGGATGGCACTGTACTTCCTGAGCAAAGGGAGAGGTGGTGGGCAGCGACTGTTTTTGCACTTTAGGTTCATGACTTAGGCCACAAAATGTGCCACCAGAGATCAGGGCTGCTGTGGTATATGTACTCAGGGGAAAGGAACTATTACTTGTCCAGGGCTTCTAGTACAATCAAGAGAGGGAAATGGTTATGGGGACTATTTCTACTCACAAGGGGAAAACAGATTATTTGAGTCATTTATCACTGTCTATTATATAGTAATTCTACTGAAGCTGTAGATGGTCTGAATATAACATTATGTAGCAGTAGGGTAATATAAAAATAACAGATACATGATTTTTTTCCTTCCTTTCCAAAAAGGAGCTATTATATTTGTAATTGCTAGAGCAGTAGTACTTTTCTGGTTTCTTCAAGATTCATGATACAAATTTCCTGTTCTCATTCCTGCTCTGCTCTTTTCTGACTGGCTCTATTTCACAGTGAGCATTTAGAACCATTTTTGCTTAACACTCCAGGGTGGGATTTGTCCTATGACAGTAGGGATGAGCTGCCTTTCCACAGGAGCCCTGAGTTTGTCTTGAGTCACCTTGTGATGCACGCTGTGATGTACCATGGGACTGCCAGCAGTTACCCACAGCAGGCACCTATTTGCATCTTCTGTGATTGCTCTCCCACATCCTGGTGATGAGCACTTAAATTTTGCTGTCAGACAGAGTTGGTGTATGGCCAAGTTATGTTCCTGAACACTGCATCCCCAGTAATATAGACATTGCCTTTGTGATGGTATTTTACCATAACTAAACATTATATGGATACATTTATACAGCTTTACTCATATCTCAAGGGTGCTTCAAGCATCCTAGAGATCTTAATCAAGACCATGTTACCTATGACATTCAAACACTAGAGAGTGACTACCTCTTTCATTTTCAAAATAAGAGAATTACAAATTCCCATACTCACTGAATGCTCCAATGCCTGGACAATTTGCCCTTAGGAATGTACAATAACATTTTCAGATTTCTAGATGTAGAAGCAAGCCAAGAATGATATTGAAATCAGAGTAAATAGGAATAGTGAGGATTTGATCCTGTTAGTAGTGAAATGTTTATCCTTCAGATATTCTGTTTTGTTTTGGTAGGAAGTAGTGTTTTCCAGTACATTCATATATTACATTGTTCTGTCAGAAATCACAGTTTTGATCTAGAAGACTGTGCCATGTAAAACAACCTTACCTGTGACACTCTCACTAGAGAGGGTTTTATGCATTATTCTGTCAAATGCTGACAAAATCATCTTCCTGATAGCTCATACAAGCAGGATCTGGTGGATGTTTTCACTGGAAAGGTTTTATTTTAATAGAGTACATAAAAATGGAGGAAAATAAGGAAAACTCGTGAAATCATAAGCAGCTTGCCATGTTAGGTAAGCTGCATAGCTTACTGTGCTGTGGCAGAACATTATAAAATGAGAAAATAGAAGCACAAATTATGTTCAAGGATTTTTTCACTCAAACAATCTGTCCTGGTGAAGAAAGTTAACTTATCTTCAAAGCTGCATTTGCTCTTCCTAAGACATGATGCAATTTCTTCCTCTCAGTGATGAGCCCTGCACAATGTCTAAGCTGTCCATGCCATCCAAGTGTCTCAACTGACTGCAATCACTGTTCAACATTTTAGAGCACAGAAGGGAAAACATCACTCTCAAATAAATTTTTCAAGACCATATATCACAGTCAAGATCAAGAGTTGCTCAAGGAGAAATTATGCCATGAGAAGATAAATGGACAAGAAGCAAAACAAGAAAAATGGACAGCTTCCATACTGGTCCAAAACACCTGGGCTGCTTAAAAATATGAAGGATATGGGATCTCACTGCAAGTGTGTTGAGAGTGTCTGCATAATAAAGGTGATACACAAAGGCATTAAGCAAGAAGTTTTAGATTTATGTCACCAAATTATATTTGAATTGAAATGGGAATGGACAGTGGTGCTGTGGCTATCTACAATGTGCCAAATGCACCCATACAAAGCATCAAATTGCTTTATCAAGGGTGGACCCAGTTTCATTTTAAGATAATTTAAATTTGGGGTGTGGAAGGCCTTTTCTCCCTCTTTCTCCACCTCTACCACTGCCAAACAATCTGCTTTGATTAAATTATTCCCTCCATATTAATATTTTATCCATATAATTTCATTCTTTTAGCCAGTTTTGCACCAGCATTTATATTTCAAAGTAAAATAATATGCAGGATAATTAATTTATTAACTAACTCATCCTCAGATTAATTCAGGATTTCTCAGCTTTTGAATCACTAAAACAATAGAAAAAAAAAAAGAAGATAAATGCTTTCTTATTAAACTGGTTAAAAGACTTACTTTTCATATGTAAAATAAAATAGCTTTTATGTTAACAGGTCTGTTATCTTGTCAATGAATAAAGGATTTATTGGCCTAATATCCCTTTTTGCTCATAAAAGAACAGATCATATGAGAAATGTGATTTGGAATGAGTAATAATTTATTAGTTCATTGTAAGCTTTAGCTCAGCTCCTTAGGAAACAAGGCTTGGATCATCGTGAGGTCTGTGTGCTTCTGCATCAGTCCTTCAGCCCACTGTGAACATTTCTCAACGTGATAGTCACAGTGCCAACCAAGTATGGTAAAAGTAATGACTCCTGAAAGATTTTCCTCAAATTTCAGGAACACAGGGTGCCTGTCTTAAGAACATGGCTGAAATTACTGCTCTCCATTGGAGAGAAGGCCACAGGATGTGGCTGTGGAAAACTAAAATATGGTAGAGCCTAAAGAAACCAAATGCATGTATTTGCCTGCTCACTAGACAGTTTGTACACTTGAAGAGCTCCATATTCTGTCTTTAGGCGCCAGACTCATCCTTATTATTACAAGTAATAAAAATATATGAGTCTTTTCCATCTGGTTTGAAGCCATTGAGTTCATAATGACATTTTGGGAGACTCCAGGCGGGTGACAGGCAGAGGATCTGGCAATTTTTCAGGCTGTAAGAGCTAAGCAAAGGGGAGATGATAACAGTTTTCCATAGAGAGATGGATATGGACTGGATTTTTACTACGGTTGCCAGTACAACACGCAGGAGGTGTTACAGGATGGAAGTTCACAAGGAGTTATATATAACGGGCAACTTGCAGACATCTCTTCCTGGGATGCTGTGAAAACATTTCTTGGGTTCATTAACAACCAGCCATGCTTCACAATCAAAAGGGATCAAAAATGTATTGAGAGCTCCAGGATATCCTTGAGATTTAAGTTTCTTATGTTCAGAAGAGTGATTGTCTCTATTTTTGTCTCTTTGCTATCTGCTCCTGTGTTTTGGGGATTGGGGTTTGTATTACGCAAAATGTTTTCTATTTATATTATTTAGATTTGTTCTACATTAATTACAGAACTATATATTTCTTGATAATTTTACTGCTTTGCAAAGACAAACTGGTTTAGACTGATTTATTCCCACTCATGATTTTGTATAAGATATCTGAGGGTGTCACTCCAGAGACAGTCTCTTACATGTTGGAGGCAGGGCATCTGTTTTTGCTCCATCAGCT
>WEZZ01010265.1:35614-85373 GCA_013400585.1 Chloropsis cyanopogon
TTCCCCCTTCCCCCTTCCCCTTTCTTTTTTTTATTTTACAGGAAAAGAGGGAAGATGGCCCAGCCAAACAAAAACTTTCTGTATTTGGGAGAATCAAAGATCAGCACTCTAGGGATGCAAGGGGTAAGCCTCACTCTGAGAAAATAATCTTCCTCATCAGGCTGTCCTCCTTCCCTGCTGGGTAAGTATTGAAGAAAGGATTCTGGCATGATGCATCTTTGGTCTAACCCAGTGTGGGTTCTCTTCCAATTTTGTGTTCAGATTTTGTGGTCTGACAGACAGACAGGTTATATGACAGATTCTGGGGCTTTTTTGATAACATATCACAGCAGTGACAGCCCAGATGTTTCTGTGAATGCAGCTGTTTTCCATGCCTCAAGAAGCAGGAAGATACCAAGCCATCTGAAGCAAACAGTGTCGTTTTCTTTCATGTTTTTAAAATAAAATGTCATGCTGTATCTGAAAGATCCAACCTGATTGTTTAAGCAATCCCTGCTTACAGACTATGAAGGATAGTAGCTGTCCTGATAGCTAGAAAAGAGTAAATAGTACAGTAGTCTTTATTTATGGAATCAGCCTGTGCCAATGATTATAATTGCTTGGATAGTGCTTATGAGAGCAGTTGGAAACATTATACTGAACAGCAGATTATTTTTCATTTGACTGCATTTATGCATGTAAGCATATCTGTGTAAGTACTTGCATACTTACAACTCTGGAAGGCTTATACTTCCACAGGAATAAAAATATGAGTCATTCAACATTCGTAGTCACCATACTAAAAAGTTTCCCTCATTCAGATAAAATGGCGAGAACATCCCTTAGGTCAGGTTTCAAACCTAATTAAATTAGTCTAATTGCATTAAGCAGTAGGAAACTCTTAAGCATACTAGGTAGGTGGGCTAGTCAGATAGAGAAAAATCTTCTTTTCCTTTGGCAAGTAGACATTTAAAAATACAGCTGCTTTTGTCCTCTTTTTCTCTTATACAGAAAATTGTGCCTCCACAGAAATTAGCTGACTGCAAATAGTGATTAATGGTCATAATATGTAGAGAGCTGTGATACTCATAATCATATTAGGCAGTAAAAATAATGGTTAAATAAAACCAAGAAGCAATTTTTTTCAGCTCTTGAAAGTAAAGCTGTACAAGGAATGCAAATACCTGGTGGCCATGCTTTTATCCGGTGAAATGTAACTCTGAATGTGAGGAAGGACAGCCTGGTATTTGTGAAATTTTTTCCTGAAAGCTATTGCTGGGTAGTAGGGAACCAAGGAAGTAGATGTGTTTGCAAGGCCTCACTTTGGAAATGAATTTATTGGTGTGGACATAATCCCAAATGGGCAAAGGGACAAGATGAACAAAGCTACTAATATCTGGAGAGGAAAAGCATGATAAGGTGAAAGGTTGAATAGCAACTGAACCTGGATGGAAAAGCAAATGAAAATTACATGGTGTTTTAGGAATGAGATCCTTTATAGTAGCATTATGTAAAGACAGATGACTGTATCTTGTTTCATTTTTAGATATTAGACTAATCATGAGACTATATCAAAGAGCAATGCTTTGATTGTCATTTTTTCCCTCCCATACAAATAGATACAAACACACACCTACATGCTCACATGAGTGATGGCAATATTGCTGATTAATGTGACAAAGTACAAGGCACTAATACAAATTGTTAATACATGGCAGACAATTGCATCTGCATTAAAGGTATTTTAAACATATCAAGGTCATGCAATTATTTAATCTATTTAATTTATAGGATAAGTCTATATCCTATAGGCTGAAGCTAAGTTTTAGAGAGTAATATCTGTAGCAAGCATTGGGATATCTATAACACTAATGAATGATTGGTTGTTAGTCAGGATGCATTCCATGCTCTACTCTAAGGCAGAAACTAATTTACAAACCAAGAGGCTTTATATGGATTAGAAAACCCAGTTAACACAATATCAGGAAACCTAACTTTCCTCCTATGATTTAACATCTTTTTTTTGAGAAAGTCTTAGTCTAAATTCTCACTTCTCAAGCAACATCAAGATGCTATTACAGCCTGGTTTCAACAGAGTCTTAACACAAGAAACTCATAATTTCCTACTTGTCTTTAAATACAAATCTTCAAAACCACTCATTTTCTTGACAGGTTCCCACAAAACTACTGGATCTATTACCATTGTGCTTTGTATCCCTGGAAGAAAGAAGGAAGAAAGTTCAGTAAAGGCTTTTTCTTACATTTTTTTCATGCTCCTTTTCTTCTGTCAAAGTGTTATGTTATTTGGACTACAGTTACAAACTCCATTTGGATGACAGTCATTTTACAAAGCCATTTCGTTTTTAATAGAAATACTCTGAAAAAAATTGTCATAAACTAAAAAGATAAAGAAAGGCATGGAAAAGACATGCTTAGTATAGTTTTGTGATTGTTACAGAAAATGTAGGCTTTACTGGAACTGAAGTAAAGATACGAGCTATGTCAAGAAGTCCTGGACAATTATTAGAAAATGTAGTTTCATCTAATATTCCTTACTGAACATCTAGAAATAACTGTGTTTACCTAACCTCCAAATGGAAGTCCTAAAAGGGAAATGAAATCTCAAAGAACTGGTTTCTCATTTCTGACAAAGATGAGCATTTGCAGCTCCTGTACTCCTTTTAATGCCCTACAATACCTCCTCTCCTAATTCTGATCTCTTCCCCATTTTTTTTTCTTGTGGTGGACTTGTGTTATTTTTTCTGCTAAAAAAAAAAGCCAACAAATGTAACAAGTATGGAAGGGAGCATTTTCTCTCCTCTTCCAGAATTCCCTGTACCTGCCTGTAGAAACTCAGCTAAAGGAAACCAAGTTGCCTAGAAATATTATCCCATCCTGATTAATTGCTCATAATAGTAGCCCTTTTTTGAGTATTTTTCATATCCCCAGCTTCCTCATCCTGGTGGGGTTTTTTTCTGGAAATCATGTCTAACAGCACACCAATGGAAAGTGTTTAAATAGCTCATTAACGTTAACACACACTACATAATCTGAGAGGATACTGGTGGGTTATGTGGATTTCCTGGCTGCTCCTCCTCTAGCACTGCACTCATCCCTCCACCAGTTGCACAGTAGGAGCTTGGCTTGATTTACAGCAGAAATTGCATACAAGTGCCAGAGCAGATCTGCTGGAGCACCATCAGAGCACATCCCAGGCTTCAAAGAGGAATGAGGGCAAAAAGGATGCTGCCCTTCCTTTGGCTGCCCATGTCCTCCCGTTCCCTGCAGCACTGATAGATAAATGGAAAACCTGAGCTAGGGCCAGGCACACCAGAAAACTCTGGGAAATGTTAAAGCTACTGAAACTGAAGCTTTACATGAAAAGTAGCAGGAAAAGTTAAGCATAAGTGCTGCCTTCTGCTCTGCTTATAGCATAGAGTACAAGATGTTCACCTGGGGCTGCCAAAGGTTCAAAGCTACATCCTCCTCCCAAAGCTCTGAAATGGCTGATGGTGGGACTCAGACAGCCTTTGGCAAACAGGGCTGTTTCAAAACTCAGAAATGGAACCACATCTTGCATTTTGGATGGACATGTTTGTCAAAATGCAGTCTTATTGTAGCTGCAGTGGAGGCTGAGGCTGTTGCTTGAAATCCCATCAAAACACTGAAAAGTGAAAGATCTATTTCTGTTTAGAAAAGAGCACAAGTCACAACCAAATGGACTGCCTTTTCCACATCATTAATATTTATAGTTTTACACCTATAACAGCATTCACAGCCAAAACCACTGCTCATCAGACTTCATTAATATTCATAGATGCAAGCCAAGTACCACATCTCACAACTGCTGTCTATTCCCAAAACTTCATTAATATTCACAGCTCTATAGGTGATTTAGCCAACTTATATAAGTTCACAGTGGTAAATCATAATACTAAGGTTAACTTACACTGCACCCTTTCAGGCTAAGTAGGATCTTAAAATAAAAGCTGGGATACGAATTAATGTTACTATCTGCAATAACTTCCATTCTCATAGTATTTAGCCTTGTAACTCATCTTGTATTGAATAAAGGTTTTTTGTGTGCAGCATAAAGGCTCCTTGAAAAGTAAAACAGAAGCAAAATCATGTCTGTGGCCGACTATGGTAGCAATACTTTTACCAGAAATCATTAGCATTTTCATTATGAATCCATGCATAATGGATGCAGATGCTACAGACTGGATTGTTTTGGTATAATAGAGCAACAAATTATTTGTAGGGATAGCTAATATTTGATGCAAACTTTAGTGTCCAACCAATGATCATCCCATCTTTGTTTAACAGTTAGATATTTAGTCTAAACTAGTTTCCAGAACTCCTCTGTACTCAGTGAGGATAACCCAACACCCACCAAGTGGAGGACAATTCATGCCCTCTGCCCAAACACCTTTTTACTCTCTTGTCAAAACCTATGGGTCCATTTCCCAACTGCATGAGGAAGCTGTAAGAGTGACTGTGGGATGTGGGATACAGATTTGGGGACAACCATAATTCATGTGAGGGCAGAGTTTCCTTATCTGCTATATGTTTTTATATATGTATTTTTGGACTTCTAAAAGTGGTTCTCTATAGTCTTACATGTAGATCTATGTGGCAACAAGCAGAGGACTTTTTAATAGTTTCAGACTAATAAAGGGAGTAATACAACACTATTTCAAATTCACAGCCTCCACATTGTATTCATAAAATTTGGTCTGCAGGCAGGCAGGCTTAGGTCACAATCTCCAAAAATTTCACAAAATCACAGAATCTGTTAGGCTGGAAAAGACCTCTGAGATGCCTGAGTCCAACCTTTGACTGAACAAAGGGATGCCCTTGTCAACCAGACCACGGCACTGAGTGCCACGTCCAGGCTTTCCTTAAACACCTCCAGGGATGGTGACTCCACCACCTCCTTGGGCAGCCCATTCCAGTATCTAATCACCTTTTCTGTAAATAAATTCTTCGTGCTACCCAACCTAAACCTCCCCTGGTGCATCTTCAGGCTATATCCTCTCATTCTGTCACTGGTTGCCTGGGAGAAGAGACTGACCCTCACCCGGCTACACCCTCCTTTCAGGCAGCTGTAGAGAGTGATCTGGTCACTTTGAGCCTCCTTTTCTCCAGACTAAACAACCCCAGTTTCCTCAGCCACTCCTCACAGGGCTTGTGCTCCAGACCCAAGCTTCATTGCCTTTCTCTGCACTTGCTCCATGTTCTCCTTGAATTGAGGACCTCCATGTCCTTCTTGGTGTGGTGGGCCCAGAACTGAACACAGTACCTGAGGTGTGGCCTCACCAGTGCCAAGAGAAGGGGAAGAATCACTTCCCTACTCTTGCTGGCCACACTATTTCTGATACAGAAAAGAGATATTTCAAATAATTTAAAAATATTTCTCACACCTTGACAACTCGTAGCTTTTTGTGTTCCTTTTACTCACCTTTTTGCCTTTTGAAAGACATAGACATAACTCCCAAAAAACTTTATGTAGTTTCAAGATATTTTAAAACAAGCCATGGAGCACAAAATAAACGTAGCAGAAAAAAAAATGCTTCATTGTTGGCAGCAGCTCAGCAGAGGTTGGAGATGCTGTTAAAGGAGAAAAATGCAGCTGATGTACCAGTCATGTCCCTTGCCTTGCAGGGAGACAAAGATTTGCGGTGCAGCTGGTCCGTTTTACTTCCTTCAATGCTCATCTCTTAGCTATGCCCACTCCCAAGGTCTGCCCAAGTGGAATGTGATGTAAGTTGTTAAATCCTGCAGTAGCATAATGATGTTTAAGCTACCAGGCATTTTATGGTGCTGATGTATTAGTATGCAAAAATTAGCTAATGTAAAGAATCTACCAGTGGAGGAAAAGGATGAATCCTTTTCTACATTTATGCTTTCAAACTGAGCATGTAGCAGAATCCACTCTCCCACCCACCCTGCCTCTTGAGTGTAGAAAAGAATTTTCTTTTCTAAAAAAGGGAGTTTGGGGGCATTAGCTAATCTTACACTAGGACAGCTATTGTTCCAAGTGCCTAGTATTTAACTGGGGGAGCAGATTGAGATAGAGAAGAAAAATAACAGTAAAGCTTTAAGCACAAGTAACAAACAAGGGTTCTCAGCTCAGGGCTGCTCTCAATTATTCACTTGTCTAGAAGGGCTCTGTGGGGTCTGACCTATGACTCAGTGTTGTGGGAGTGCTCCAGCACCCACCTGTGTGGGTAGTGCATCCCTACCCATGCCTTACATACACAGACATATAAAAACATTTTACTCTTGTAAAACTCAAGTGAATGCTCAGAATTATGTGGCTTTGCTCCATAAATTAACATTTACATTCAAAGGAGCTCTAACCATCTGCTGACGCAACTTCTATCTCTCTCCGAGGTTCTACTAGGCCTGGGAATGTGTCCCCAGCTCTCCTTTGAGTTTTTTTAGCTTTTTTGATTTATACTTGGCAGGAATCTTGAAGAGTGGTGGGCCATATTCTAAAGGTTGGAGTAAAAGTGAGGAGAAGGGAGCTTGCTCCTCAAAGGATTGTCTGAAGACTCTTCCAAGCCAAATACCAGCAGTGACAAGTGTCAACAAAATTAGGAAATGTACAAAGAAATCGATGGAGAACAATAAACATTTCTGACTACACCTGCTAAATGGCTCTGCCCATAGGCAGCAAGCAGCACTAGAGACAGACAGGAAGAATTATGGAAGAATAATTCTTATCTGAAAGCAAACAAGTTGCACAGTAAGAGTCACATTGCTTGAAATGACAAGAGGACGCGTCTGGGTTGTAAAGGTTAATTCTAACTCTTCCGAGCACTGAGAGAATTGCATCTGTTAAACAGGCATCAGGAACACCCATGCAGTCCTGTGTTCTTAGGTCCCACCTCACATCTCTACTCAGTGCATTGTGGTCTCTTTTTTGCATTGCCCAGGCTGGGCATAATGTGGACAGAAAGAGGTGGGAGCAAAGCCTTGGTGTTGTGCTGCAGCTGTGGAGCGAGTCTTGGAATGGGAGACCTGTGCTCCAAGCCCCCTTTTTGAATGCCCTGATTCTCAGCTTGACCTTTGCGTTGCATTTCCTCTGTCCATCACATGAAGTTACATGCTTGGGGCAGGCTGTGACAGGAGAGCAGAGGTTTGAGAGGTGTGTCCCTGGCATAATGGCTCTGAAACCCGAGCACATCCCTCCCAAGGAGGCCAGGATCCCCTGCAGAGTTACTCCATCTTGCCTTTCATAT
The DNA here is from genome assembly GCA_013400585.1 of Chloropsis cyanopogon. NCBI lineage: Eukaryota > Metazoa > Chordata > Aves > Passeriformes > Irenidae > Chloropsis > Chloropsis cyanopogon. Next base: position 42,841 of record WEZZ01010265.1, read on the forward strand.
TACATGATAACTGCATCACACGTGAGATTTTGCATACATATCAGAAAGCAAAGCAAGAGTCTCTCAGTTTAGGGCTGAAGATGAGAGTGGCTGAGAATGTACTGTCAGATAGAAAAGCACAGTACTGGATTAGGGTATCAGCCTGTCACCACTCTCTGTGGCCAGAGGAGAATTGGCCAAGCTTGGAGCGCTCCTCCTACTCCAAGTACTCTGGCACATAGCACAAAATTTGGGAAGGTGAGCAGAGAACTTCTCGTAATAAATAATTTTGAAGTATTTAATGAGCTAGAGAGAGGTTTTCTTGGAGGATGATTTATGCTCTGCCATCTTTGCTGTTTACTTCCAAATGGTGTCTTAATTGCTTTTCTCCTACTTGTCCCTCAATTAAAGCCTCTCTTCACTTTTGCCTTCATTTTCAGTACATCACTTAATTTTCCTTATTTACTTTTGAATTATGATCTGGCACTTTTTGCCTTCTGTAAGCTCATGGCATTGAAAACTCTGTCCTTCACTACTGTTTCTTGGGAGCAGGATAATGAAATTTGTTTGTTCCAGAAAAAATTAATTTCACTCTTTGTTTTGTTTCCTCTCTGCTAATGAAGCCAATGTGGTTTAAATGACTGGCTGCATAAAATTATTTTCTGGGATCAGATACCCCCTCTTCTGTAACTTTTGGCAATGCAGGTACAGTAAAATTAATTCTCATCTGCTAACAGTATTTTTCTGTAGGATAAGTCAATATCTGCAATAATAATTTGTAGGATTTAAGCAGTAGAAGTAATATTTTCTAGTTCGTCATAGATTTACAATTTTTCCAGTTTCTTTTCTGCTGATGTCCCCTTAGCTATGTGCAGCAGATGTACATGTACCTCTAGAATAAAAAAATGACATAAACATGTAATATATTTATGCTCACTGAGCAATCAACCGTGTAGAAAAAAAGAGCCATGTACTCATTAGCATGGTTTTTAAGCAGATGCAATTTATTCATGTCCTCATAGGTCTGAACCATTTATTTGCTGTGATTTTTTTCAAGTAGCACTCTATTTCCATCTGTTATCCATATCATCAGTTTGTGGGTAGGTATAGGTGAATGTGATGCCTATTGCCTCTTTTCCGATTATGTTTAAAATATCATCATACAGAGAATGCTAGAATTTGGGGCTTCCAAGGGGCAGAGCCTAGCCCACCACTGTGAACAGATTGCCCCAGAGCAACTTCCTCTCCTCCTTCCATAACAAAAAGCTAGCCTTATCTCAAGTCTCTGTGCACCACTGAGTGGGGCTGCTGTTCATTCCTTCTACAGGGAGGAATGTGTTTCAGCAGCCTGGAGTGTGGCCTTGGCCACTGCCTGATGGTGTGGAGAAGCTCACAGCTACCCAGTCACTATCCTGGGGCATTGCATGCTTCAGCAGACAGTTGATCACCACACAGAAATGGAGGGAAACCTCCCAGGAAACCAGCTAAGTACTGAATAATTAAGCCAATATTTAAATGTTGACGGTACACTCCTACCTCACCAGCTGCTGACGCTGCTGAAGTCCAAGATCATGCACAGCTCAAAGAAGAGTGAACAGGAAGATTTGAATTCTATGGAAATGAAGGAAAATATCCTTACTCAGTCATTCAAAGTGTTAGTAGCATCTCATAAGATAAGGCATATCAGGGACATCCCATACAAATGATTTATCCTTGGTGTAAACAAACAGCCTCATGCTTCTAAAAGTAGAGGCAGTTGTGTTCAGCCACATGATGAAAATCATTGACTTTTATGTTTGAATTCTTTGGTGTACTTGGTGTATTTTTAGGACTGAACCCAAATAATTTCAGCCCTAGAAATACATTTTACACATTGGTCTTACCAGTCACTTAATACCTCTAAAAATCTCCAGGATATATTAGTGTGATTACTAGGGTGCAGGTTTGTGGTATAGTTTCATTTATAGTTTATAGCTCCATTTCATGTAATGGAACAGTAAAAAAAATAAGGCACTAATAGCTTTATGAATATTTATGGTAAAGTCATGTAGCTACTATTGGTAACATATTACTCTATTTTGTGAGTGCTTTAATGACTTAGTACTTTATTCATGCAAGCAGTTGAAACTCCTGGGTGCTTCAAAAATATTTGCATGGATACCTCCCTGCCCTCCAGAACCATAATTAGACCCAGGTCCCGCTCTAGGTTTGCCTCTAAGAAAGACATCCATTTGGAGAGTGAAAACACACAACTGGGATATATCACTGAGATGTTTTACTTAAAATACATTAGATACTAAACAGTGAGTGCTATGCAAAAAGCCTGCTAGTTAGAACTTGGTGAACCACCTGAAATCAGACCCAGTCCACAAAAAAAACCAAAAAACCAAACAACCAGAAAAAAAAAACCCAAACAAAAACACAAAAACAAAAACAAAACCACACACAAAAAAACCAAAAATAAAAACAAAAAACCAAACCAAAACAAAACAAAACAAAACAACCAAAATAACAAATTTAAAAAAATCACAAGGAGGAATACAACAATTCTTCAAGTTATTTATTTGAAAAATTTAATCAATCTGTGTCCTGATGAGCATGCAAGTCATTCACACACTGCCTGGCAACTGGTTTAACTACAAAGAATGTGCCAGACACACTCTGCTGAATCCCACTGCATCCTCAAGTCTGGTCACAGTCATTTCAATCAGACCAGCACCACTTTGTTTATAATTTTCACAAGCACATTGAAGTGTGATTATGGGAGTAATATAGAGAGAGTTTTGAAAGCTGCAATAAAGGTGTTCACTAAGTTGATCTCCAGCTTTAATGAATGCGTTAGGATGTCTGCTGGAATTGGTGATTTTCAGAGTTTGAGATTATAAATTTGTTTCACTGTAATAAAAATGCTCTCTGCTAAGATATGGTGAATCCAGGAATAATTGATTATAAAAATGCAGTTGCTCCAGAAAGAATAATTTAGGAAATCCAGCCCATTTAAGAACTTCTATTGCCTGCCAGCAGCGTGCATTGAGAAAAAGAACAAAAAAAAAGGCAAGTTTCTTAGCAAGATTTCCAGCCAAAGTGCCGATTTCTCATCCAAACCTATGACGTTCACAAGTACAATAAAACCCTTCCAGTAGATGGATGGTACATATACCCTTTCTTAGAGAATAAGAATGTAATGTTAGTTACCATATTTCAAAAAAATGTAATTCCCCAATCTACAGAATCCTGTGAATTATCTTCTTTTGCAACTTTATGCAGTTATTTAGGTCTGTCCTCTATGTTTAATAGTCAACTATGATTTTAGTCAGCTTCCTGTTGTGATACATTAGAAGGAACTGTTGGATCATTGTATTGCTCCAGAGCAGATAAAATTACTTTGGTTTATGGAAAGCTGCATGTGATTCATCTGATTAAACAGATGATCAACTGGGAAAATAAATAAAATAGAATTAAATATATCCTTAGACTGAACCATGTATTACTGTTCTTTACTCTTACTGAAATATAGCACAAAGGCAAAATAAAAGCTCAAGGATTTGGAAGAAAAAGTACAGCCAACAAATGAAAAAAAGTCTTTGCCCTAAAGAGCTAGTAATCTTGGCCTCATTTTCCCATGCCATGTCCCAGACTGGGCCACAAGCCCATCCTTCTCTGAACGTACACTTCAGTAAAGCAAAATCACTGTCCGGTGATCATGTATCCCTCTGGCCCACACTCAGAGGCTCAGAACTGTCCTTACAGGCACCCAAAGTAACTCCACACATCCATACCCTGCTCCTGTGGGGCTGGCCCCAAGTCCTGAGCTGGAAACACAGCCCCAGCGTTGGCAGGATCCTGGCAGTGGATGTGGCACTGGGACAAGTGCCCCTCCTGGGTTTAGTGAGCATTAGGAGCTGCTGGTGTCAGTAGCTGCCTGTGTTTATCGGGAGGTTCCCCTACCCGAGCCATCATTCGCCCTTTTCTGAGACACTTTCTGTTCTACCAGCATTAGACCATAGCTTGGGATCTCCTGCTGCTGACAGAGACTCACCCATGGGCTTACACAGAAAATTCCTGCCTTTCTGTAGCTTTATAAAATGAAGAGGAAGTTTTGTCTGCTGTAAAAACACAGGGGGATAGTAAGGGGACAAGGAGTACTCTTTGGACAGGAGAACTCATCAGCTTCATGATAAATATGTTTTAACTCTTTGCAGCATGGACTTAAAATTTCCCTTCAGTTTTCATCGAACCACCCCAGTCCCTGACACCAACACTGGTGTACATTTTCTAGGGACTAGCATCAGATGATCCCATGGCATGCTATTTAAAGCAAAATGTGGCAAATGTTTCCAAACTCACCCTTGTAAGTACCGTGCTCATAAAAAAACCTAATTGATTGAGAGCAGATTCTCATCGGTAAAAATCCCTGGATGGGCCCTAAAATGACTCACCAATGCATGAACTAATGTCTTTGTGGGAAGAAATTGTCTTCAGACCGAATTTGGTTTACTCCTTTCAGAGATGCAGGCCTGCAGTGACAGGAACAGTGGTTGCACTTCAGAAGACGACTGGAGGTAAGGGAAGCTGACCCTAGGAAGGTTTTAGGAACCAAAACAAGAAAATGGACTGCTTGTGGACTCAGCATATGCAGCAAACACAGCAACCATCACAACTAAAACCTCTTCCCTAAAGTGGTCTTTCTTCTGGGCTCCCTGGCTTCTTCATTAGTTGGGCAATTCAGAGCTACTTTCAAGAAATTTCAGCATTAGGTGAGAAAATGTTATTTGCCTTGTAACTAGCTAAAAAAGGAGTCCTGCCAGAACTCGTCTCTGGACTAGTTGGGGATGTGGTGGAGATCCCCACATCTCCACCACAGATGGAGATGTGGTGGAGATATGGGGATGTGGTGGAGATAAAACTGCAATTGTTCTGGTAAAATCTGTGTCAGGAAAAGGAGTGGATGTCAGCTAAGGTATTACTAATAAACCTTATTATTAAGGTACCTAGAGTCAAGACATCTCACAGAAACTTGCATGAGTGTCCATACAGCACAGCGACTGCTGCCAGCTGGTGTCCAGGGCAGACACTCTAATCCAGAAGCTTTCTCTGTTTCTAATTTCACTGCCCAAAAGAAGAGTTTCCAACAACCTTGCAAGATCTTGCTGGCTTGCTACAGAGCTGCTCTTTGGGCCTTGGTGTCTTGTTGCCCAGAGTTACTGACCACAAATCTACTTGGGCTGTGTTTGTCTTTGGATGGCTGGCAACCAATTTTCTGATCCAATAGGAGAAGTTTGTCTTTCTGAAAATATGAAGAGTAAGAATTCAACCAAGTCTTCTTTCTGAGACTGTGGCCGAAGTTTTGCTGCTTTCCTCGTGACCCACTGAGGGTCCACAGAAAGCTTTGGCAGACCTTGCTCATGATACTGCTCAGGGAAGCTCTGAGGGATGCACCCAGGAGTGCAGTGCAGCTTTGACCTTGGAAAGTGCTGACAGAGGGCATGAGGAGACCTGCACACATGCCATGGAGGTGACCATTATCTCTCTACAGTGGTGCTGTCTTAGCTGTCCAGCTGATGGTGAGTGAGTGTGAAGCATCCTAGTAGTCTCCAGTCCCTTTGTCAGTGTTATGCCCAGGGGCTTGGACTAATCCTGTTGCAAATTGATCCTTGGAGTACTGAAGATATGGGAAGAAGATTGACTTGCACGCTGTTGTTTACAAGAACCATCATACCTTCACTGTGTGTTTTCCATTCCACTTGAATGTCTTCACATTCTTTTCTAAGGATACACAGAGCCCTCAGTATTTCTGTAATTGCTATACTCTGTGTCATAAAAACTGTTCTGAAAGAAGATATATCCAGTAAACACAGGCGTGAGGAAGCTTTTGCTGTTCATTTGTCTACTGGGGAAGAAGAAGTAGTGCTTGGAGGATTGCAGTGAGTTAATCTCAGAGAGGTTTTTAAAATGCTTTTTTCTTACATTATGAAAAGTGGTTTCACGATATGGGAGGTCAGAGTAGACTCTTGTATTACACTGCAGTAGCTGAGGACTCTGCTTACTCATTTTGGAGGCAATATTACTAAATTGAGGCAAAATTGTTTTGGTTTTTATCTTTTGAAAGGTAATTTTTGCACTTTTGCCATCAAAATATTATGGTGCCAAGTGAGATAGCTCCTCTAAAGAAAAGCTGCTGCTGATCTGCATGACAAAGAAAGCAGAAACACCAAGATTTCTGGGGAGGAATTTTCATTTTAATTTTGTGACCTCATAATGAGACACAAATGAAATTAATTTTTGCAAAATGTAGGCAAGTTTGTAAACTGAAATTTTCAAAGGCTTTGGTTTTTTAGCTTAAATGGCCTAGATTTTAGAACAGGGAAATTGCTTTCACCACTTCAGTGCTAGAATATACCCATATGATAAAATTGGTTAAACTAATCTTTAGAAACAAAGGAAAAACAGGTAATTACTTTACTTTATGTCAATTCACCTGTTCAGAATTGTTACCTTGACTGGAACATTTACTTCGGCTTTCTGAAGAGAAAATAAGATATTTAAATTTGCTCTAAATGTATAAATTTGATCACGTAGTTCAATTAAACAACAAATTGAATTGAAAACATGAGGTTTTCAGCTGTACTTGGAATAGAGAATTAAAAAGTAATTTTGCAAGACAAATGTACTTGAGTAAGTGCTTCCCTCAAGGAATCATTTTAAACATTTCTGGAGAGATTTTTTGGCATTATATCTCTATTCTGAAAGGAAGGATTGTGCCCTAAATAGCGTGTCTTCAGGACTGTGCAATGAAGTGCTAAATGGTAGAGAACCAGCAATGCTTCTTTTGTTCACGTTAATGTAAAAAGCTTAAAGAAGAAGTGTTCAAGCAGTTTGAAAGACAGAAATCTGCCATTCTGCAAAATGTTGAACGTGTTCCTCCACAGCTAAAGAGTAGTGAAACCTTTAATAATATAGACATTTTCACTGTGACAGCCACTGATGTGGTAATATGTAAGTAGCTCAGCCATCTTTACTGATACACTTAGAGGCTTTGTGCAATGAAGAACGAGATGCAAATAGCTTTAAAAGTGCAGCAGTAAGAAGCTACAATATAGCTGTGAGCTCTGCAAGTACAATGTCTTGCATCAGCTGTTTACTGGGTCACTGTGCTTGGTTTTCTCTAGGCTAGTGAAGTGCCCTGTGTTCATTTTTAATGTTTGCTGTTGATATATGGGCCTAGATTCTCAAAGAAACTTCCCTGATGACCTCATTTTAGGTGCCTCAATGAGCGCATCCCACTGAGCCAAGCTTGGGTACCTTCTCATCTCCATTAGTGATGTGGAGATCCAGATCCCCAAGGGAATGGATCTGATTCTCTGTGGTTAAGCAACAGCTGAAGTGAAAAAGCACCAGAAGCATTTCAATGTGGTTGGAACACAGCACCTGGTGATGGCATTTTCGGGCTTACCTAGAAACAGAGGCCAGACAAAGCTGAAAGAATAAAAGTGGATATATTTAATGAAGGGCTTTCAGGTACATTAAGGGCAGATGAAGCCTCCCCAGGGGGCTACACCCAAAATGGATGATGGTCATGAGTTTTTCAGACAGATACATGCTTGGTCCATTTACATATCAGGGGTTAATCCTCCAACTACAGCTCCAGGTAATGAAATCACATTCCCCAAGTTTTCTCATCCCCAATTCTCTTTTGTTCATACCTTTTGGGACCTGAGGCAGTAGGGTGTCCTTGAATTTCAGGCCTAGAGGGATTGTTTTGTCTGACCAAAATGTGAAGAGAGTTAACTAACACTCTATATGGAGTTTAGAATTATACACTAATGCAGTACAGGATTTGAAAAATCTAAAATCTAAAATCTAAAATCCTAAGGCATCACTGGCACCTCTTTTGTGAAGACAGCTGCTGTTCCAGCAGCTCAGGGGCTCATAAGATACCTTTGTACTGCTCTAAGTGAGATGCCTTCTAAGTCGTACAGAATGAGGTAGCTGAGATGACTCTGCTCAAGGTCCTGGCTTCTCATTGTCACAAGCCTGTGCCTGCTGAGCAGAGCAAGGAGAGTACAAGGTACTTCAGCCACGGCTGCGACTTCTCTAGGAAGATGGAGGTCAGGTCCCATATAACTGAATCTTGGAGAGTTTATGTTCCATGTTGGAGCCAGTCCTTCGTCTAGAATAGTTTTCTAGAACCATTTTAATTGTCACAACTCACTACTTTGGAGTTATTCTCAGAGGCAACAACCTTAACATTTTTTTTAATCTATGGAAGAATTTCATTGCATAGATCTTATTTAGAGAAGTCAGTCTCTGCAGAGAGGTATTTATTTTTAGTTTATATTAAGTATGCTATTAAAGTATGCTATAATGTGCAGTTTATTTCCCCCTTAAATACACTTAGAAACATAATGGCCACTGGCATACCTATAACATGTCATGAAAATCCCCTAAAATGTAGAGAGTGTATTACATGATGGGAAAGAGTAGGAATCTCTTTGCTTTACTCATAATATCAGACACTACTGTGTTGAGCAATGACTATTTTAAATCACTATTGTACTTTATTACTAGTAAGGAATAGTTTAACTCATTTTAATATATGGTTTTAAAAACAATGGATACGACGTGTAAAATCTTTTGGATGGAAAAGTGTATCTTGTACTGAGAGAGAAAGTGCTGAAATGTATGCCAGGATGTTATGGTAGCATTTCTGTCTATTCCAGATCAAGAGTGTGGATTTTGAGCACCGGGCTGTGCAGTTACAGACTGTAAGCAAGATAAAACCTGCCTTGGCATGAAAAGCCATTCACAGATCTCATTTCTAGACTTACTCTGAAGGACTGCTTGAAAACCCTCTCAGAAAAGATGATTTGTCTTTGACAGGCCTGAAGGCACAGAACCTTGCTGATATGCCACCAGTAGTGGACCATTCTCAGGGAAGCCAGTGGTATTTGGGGAAGAGGCTGCCCAGGGCAGGGCAGTGAGGTGACAACCCTGTGCCTGATGGGAAGCAGTCCTCTGGGAAGCACAATGGTAGGAATGCAAAGGAGGAGAATGTCCCAGGACAGCAATCTGCCTCTGCAGCTGGGGACATCTGTGACCCTAGATGCAGAAAGGTAGGCAGGATTAAGTTTCCCTGGAGATGTAGGGTGGTTATACTTTCATCCCCAAAGACTTTTTTCCTGTAAAATTCACTTAAATGCAGATAGCACTTCTCCCTAATGCTAAGTCTTAGATCTTCAAAACATGACATCACTTCTGCAAAGTTTTAAGATGAGAATAACTGAGATGGATGAGAGTCGCAATAAACTGGGGCATGATACTGTGCAGGAATACCTGCATGCATCTGCTCTGCATCAGGGTGATGGTGATCAGTGGTGCAGGATTCTTTCTGAGTATTACTGAAAAAGGCTCAGCTAATGATACTGTAATAAAATAGCTGTATTAATTAAGTAGAATAAAAGGAGGAATACAGGTAACAAGCTAATTCAACCCTTTGGATATCAGGGATCCTGCTTTTGTGCAGCATAGGACAGACCCTGGCTGCTTTTTCCCATGGCACACTGCGTAGATCACATCCACAGAGCCATTCCTCCTTCCTCCTACACAATGGGACCTTTTATTGTTAGTAACAAACAAAACTTTCTCCTGACAGGTGTCTTTCATAACACCCACCAGAGTGGAGCACAGGCCAGCACTGGATGTTCCAGCAGAAATTCCTTATGTCATTTACATACGCTGACTAACATCTGGCCTTCTCAAACCCCAAGTACAAGGTTCAATAGAGCCAATATGACTTTCCCAAGGTCATTTGCTCCTTCAGTACAATGCCTTCCACAGTGGTCTTAATGCAGTATCACAACATCTACCAGAGGAGTACTTAGACCAAAAGGAAAAAAAGAAGCTAACTTTTAATGTAATTAAACATTGTTTTCACATATAATAAGTCATAGAAAAAAAACCAATTTATGTCACAAAGGTTCCTCTAAGAGATAGGTGAGAAGGATCTAACTGTCCCAGAGCTTAAGCCTAGAGCATGACAAGGGATCAGTCAGAGCTCATGTGGTGGTTTCACAGCACTCAGATTTTTTGGTAGATTGGATAACTTCATAAACTAAATCATCTATCTAAACTTCTTACGATCTCTCTGATCATGCATCAATCTGCACTCAACTTCAACAACAAGAAAATTGTGGAATTTACCCAAAGAAATATTCCTTCAAACACCAGGTTATTAACCTGAGCAAGTCCTTCCATTCTTGAAAATGTCTATGGGTGCTTTTGACGTGCTACAAGAGTGGAGTCCATGCACACTTAAAAACTGAAGCAAACAGTAATGAGAGATGAATTTGTGTCTTTCCTGGTAAAAATCCAGAGTTACTATTAGAAGATATTTTCACAAAGCAAAGAGCTGGAAGCTTAGATGGGATCCCAGTGGGTGTGCTGAGGTAGAACTGGGGGAGGGTCCGTGTCTGACATGAGCAATGAAACCCATGTAGCTGTATGGGAGTACACGTGCTTTAGCTGTATCATGGCAACTATTTAACTTGTGGAAGGTGCTTTGTGGAAAGACTTTGTAGCACAAGCCTATTCCCTTTTCAATACCACCAGGACAAACCCACCTTCAGCAATATCCTTGGAGTTATGTGAATCAGACCATGACACTGAGAGGCCTCTACTTAGGTATTAAAAGAACAAAAATATTTTCTCCTTTAACAAAGCTATAGAGACAATCCAGCAATTAAGTTTTTTTCTCTAAAAAGCCAATTGTTACTTGGGTGATAAAATGCCTTTAATTGAACCTGCAGTCTTCAGGTTGGCAGGCTTCTTTTGAGATGTAAATGAGACTCTTGCACCCAGCGTGGTGCTGCAGTTGCTGCATTCATCACCTTAGACAGTGGTCACCTTCCTTGCAGTTGCCACTGCAATTTTCCTAGCTAGGCATCAGCTTCAGATGGAACAATGGTATTTTACAGCAGAATATCAACAAAGCTGGCAGCATCTGTCAAGAATCTTATATAATAAGCAAGCTCAGAGCCCAAATCAAACAGTAGAAACAGGTACGATGTTTTAATGTGCCAAAAGATGCCCCTGAGACATATGTATGCAAGAGAAAACGGACAAAGGAAGCAAGAAAGACCATTTGGAAGCCCATCAGTGTTTCAGTTTTGCAAAATGGGATTCGTAATTTTTGCATGCTCAATGCTATTTTAAAATACTTGTGATGAAGGGGGAGTCTGTCAAATCAGACAGGAATTGATGGGTCTGGGGAAGTTGCTTTTCTAAACAAGATTGGAACAACAACAAAAAAAAATTAAAAGGAAACAACTTTTCTTTTCCTGTCTCCTTCCCTCTTTCCAGTATATGAAGTACAGTAATTCAGCATTTTAAAAATTGTCTGCTCAGACTAGGTTTCCCATGTCAGATCCTTTATGGCCCTGCCCTGAATGTAGCCTTTCTTTAAGAGAAGACAAACATCCTTATCCACAAGGTCTCTGCCACCATGAAAAACTTTAGTCCAAGTATAGCTTTTTGAATCTCAAAATTCTCTTAGATAGGGTAACACATTTCTGGGAACACCACAGGGTTTGGAAATCCTGCTACATGCGGGACAACAAGAAAATATATGCCCTGAATTTGATAGCACAGCATTGCCAGCCTGTTGAGGGAGATGATTGTCTTGTTCTGCTCTGCACTGGTGTGGTCTCACCTTGAGTAATGTGTGCACTTCTGGGTGACACAATATAAAAAATATATTAAACTATTAGAGAGTGTCCAAAGAAGACCTAGGAAAACAGTGAAGGGTCTGGAAGAGAAGCCATATGAGGAGTGCCTGACATCACTTGAGATCAGTGAGCTCATTGCAGTTACAACTTCCTCGTGAGGGGAAGAGGAGGGGCAGACCCTGATCTCTTCTCTTTTGTGACTGTGTGATAGAACCAGAGGGAATGGGATAAAGCTGTGCCAGAAGACATTTAGGCTGAATATTAGCAGAAGTTTCTTTACCCAGAGGGTGTTTGAGCCCTGGAATAGGCTCTCCAGGGAAGTGGTCACTGCACCAAGCCTGACAGAGTTTCAGAAGAGTTTAGACAATACTCTCAGGCACATGGTGTGATTTTTGGGGCTGTACTGTGCAGGGCCAAGAGTTGGACTTGATTGTTGTGGGTCCCTTCCAACTCAGAGTATCCTATTATTCTATAAATCTGTATTCTATGATGTTGCTAGCTTTTTCTCTTCCATCCCTGGAGTGGCCACTGAAGTAATCAGCAGCATCAGCCACTTGCTGGAAATGGGTGATTTTCTATTGTTTGCAGGTGCATCCCTATTATTCCTATGATGCTATTTATTCTTGAGTGCCTGTTGGGAATTCCTGAATGCCCAGGGGGCTGGGCTGAAAGGAAGACAGAATTAGGTGAAAATCATGATCTCTCTGTCCTCCTTACCAATATGAAGTGAGGTCAATGCAACAATATTTTGCTGCTATTTCAAACCAGCCAGCAACATCCCTATTGCTTTTATTGGTAATTGTCCAAATTTATGACAAACTGGCATAAGAGTAAATACATTAGCACAATAAATGCATGTCAGACTTGCTGAAGACATGAGGAAGCATCAGTTTGGTGGCCTGGGGCAGTGCTTCTGGCTGCTCCAAGAGTTGTTGTAGAGGTTTTTCCCCAGCTTCTAGAGATGGGCAAAATGTGATGCCTGGGTCCAGCAGCTGCTAGGAAAGTGTCCTCTCTTTCTCCTAGTATTTGATGTAGGCAGCAGTTCTTTGGTAGCAAGGTGATTGCCTTATGTTAGACACAGACTGTTTCAGGAGCCTCCAATGGACCTATCTCAGGGCACACCTGTGTGTACCATCAAGGCTGGTGGCACCTCTGGAAAAGCATATTTAAGACAGGGCAAAACACCATCTCAGAGAGAGAGGTGGAGGAAAAAAAGTGGAAAACAGCCCCGCAAACACAACAGTGAAAGAAGCAGGAGGTATGTGGGTGCTTTAGGCACCGGAGCAGAACCCCCTGCAGCCTGTGGAGAGGGCCATGGGGGAGCAGGTGGGTTCTGAAAGCCTGCAGACCACAGAGACTCAGGCTTCTCCCAGGGGATGGAGCAGCAGAGAGGAGCTACTATGGTAAATGATAAGTGATCCCCCTGTCTTCATCCTAAACCATAAATTTTAACATCCTATTTTCTCCCCATGTCCAGTTCAGGAGAAGTGATAGCAGCTAGGTGGGCATCTGACAGCTAGCCAGTATCAACCCACCACATTCCTCTACCAGGAACATTTTATTGAATTTTTTAAATCAGTCAGACATACAATGCTGATACAGGAAATAAAAAAATAGGAGCTAATTTAGAAATACCTTAAAATGCAAGACTTACCTATTGCTTCCATATGGACTCCACTCCACTTTGGATAAAACACATGGATGGAGTATAGTGAGTAAGGACAATGTATTGTCAAAGCAGGCAGTTTGGGATTTGTAAAGGCCCCCCAGTCAAGATGAAAACACCTCATTCTGAGTTTTTTTGGAGGTGGATGGATTCTTCAGCACTTGCCCCTTTCACTTTGCTCATTTTGATCTCTGCCAGGAAGCTTTCTGCAGTGTTAGGAAACGTCCCACCTGCCCCGCATGCCAAGGATGGAGCATGGTCTTTAGCTTGACTGAACTTGTCAAACATCTGCTAGAAGTCTCAAAAGCAGAAATGTCTGTTCTCTGAAGCCTGTAAATGGCAAGAAACCTTTCCCTATGTGGGAAAGAACAAAAGGGTTCTTTAAAAAGGCCTTATTTTTGTCCTATTAAATACTGAACAGAGGGATGTTTTCTTTAACGAAACCTTTAGCTTCAGTGTGCAGTGATGCTTTTACTCAGCTGGCAGCTTTTAAAAGACAGGGATGTACTTGCAAGGGTGGTGGGAAACTGGCATTAACCTCTCTCTGGAGAAAAGAGAAAGGTTTGTGCTCTAAAATTACACAGTGCTACAGTTAAAGTAGGATGACCATCACATCATTGTTGGAACAATCATAAGGGGGTATAAAAAAACAAATAAAAGATGTGACTATTGCTTCTTGGTGTAAAATGCCAACATCTTTCTACTTAAGTCTTTGGATGGGTCTGTTACTGAGCAGCCAGAGATGCCTTAGCAAAATTATAGACTAAAAGCAGGCTGAACACAAAAACTCATGTTAAAAATTGGCTATACCCCCTCAGGTCTTTAATGAGGAAGTGAGCTGTAGGGGTAGACTGAAAATAAATGGAAGACCATTCAGGCAGTCTTCTTACTTTGGAAAAACTGTGGGTCTTTCATTGTCTTGATACCTCTGTGATTTCATCAGATTTTTTGATAAATATGCAGCAGTATTTTAGTACTTTCGCAGACGGGCCTATTCATCTTGACCTAATGTCTAACACCTTATTTCTTAATTAATTTCATCTAGTTTTCCAGATAGCAATAACAAAGTATCCTGGGCTGAGAAAAGAAGCTGTAATTAAATAATCTGCTGGCGTCATGGACTGTCATGAGAAGTGGAAAACTGCAATTACATTATAACCATTGTCTCTCAATGCAATCTGGAATTGACGGCTGTTTCCACATGTAATTAATGTCTATTCTTATTTAGAAACCTTGGGCCAGACCCATGGCAATTATAAACTGGTGTTTCCTTACAGACTTCAAAGGACATGGGTAGCTCAAACTGGCTGAAGAATTTGCTACTCAGACTTTGGTGACTTATTCTGGGAACAGTGATGAAGTATAAATCCCTTGAAGAGGACAGCTTAGCAGTATTGGCAGAAAGACACACGGCCTTGCAAAAACACCTTTGCCTGGCTTAATATTGAGTTTCCCATACTTTGGGCACTTTGTGCCTGTTTGTGCCTGCTTGTATCTCTGCTCCTGATATACAAAACTCCCTTTCAGTGTTAACATTGAGCCTGTGTCTAAAGATTTTGAAAAAGAGGAAATGATGGTTGGTCTCTTCCTCCAAGCTGCAATCCCTGGACAATCTCCATTTTATTTTCCTCAAGGTCCTTCTGTTTCACTTCAGTGTGTGATGCTTATAAAATGGTCATACTGAGTTGATATATATTTAACGTCATATTCATAATGAAAAAAATGAGGAAAATCACAATTTTCAAGTATAGTTTGAGAGGCAGTGAACATTCACTACTCTTATCAGAACTCAGTAAAAAAACCTTTGAAATTCTCATTTCTTTGTCCTTGATAATCTGTTTCTGTAAGGACATTATGCAATTGATCGGATTTTGTTTCAAACAAGCCAGAACTCACAGTCAAAATCTATAACTTTAGAGGCACAATACCCTAGTTTATATTCAACACAGTAACAGGAAAATGCAAAAGAAAGTCTTTCAGCCTCAAGTAAATGCACTGGATTTGTTTAAAATCACCATATCCTTCTTTTCCTGACATCTCTTTCAGCAGCACAGAAAGACGGTGGGAAAGGGATTATGGGTTGCATCAACAAGGGCATCACCAGAAGAAATAAAGAAATCATTATCCCACTCCACTCAGCACTTGTCAGCCCACACCTGGAACACTGTGTTCAGGTTCTGTCTTCATTATGCAAAAAAGACGTGAACAGGCTGGAGAGGGGTCAGAACAGAGAAGGGTCACAAAGATTCCCAAAGGATCAGGAAGCCTGTTCTTGAAAATGGCTGAGAGAGCTGGGTGTGTTCAGCCTGGAGAAAACAGGGCTTAGTGGAGACCTTTTCACCATGTTCCAGTATTTAAAGGGTGGCCACAAAGAAGCTGGAGACTCCCTTTTTAAAAGGAGTCACATGGAAAATACGAGGGGTAGTGGGTACAAGGTACTCCTCGGGAAATTCCAGTTGGAGACAAGAAGAAAATTTTTCATGATGAGAGCAACCAGACACTGGAATAATCTCCCCAGAGAAGTGGTGGATTCCCCAACATTAGCCAGTTTTGAGATCCAGCTGAACAGGGTGTTGGGCCATCTTGTCTAGACTGTGTTCTTGCCAAGAAAGGTTGGACAAGATGATTCTTGAGGTCCCTTCCAACCTGGTACTTCATGATTCTATGGAATTCTTGAATATTTTCCCTATTTATTCCTTCTGCTTGGTCACAGTCCATAATTTACCCCCACTGGCTGTTGGCCATGTTCTACCAAGCTACCAGTACACAGCACCTGGCTGATTTTTAGTCAGGTACACAAGATCTGGGGAAAAAAGGAGTCAACAGCCAAAGACAACAAAAAGGCTGAGAAGATTCCTAGCCTCTTCCACTGTCCTTTAGGACGCAGCTTTCCTGCAGCAGAACATCATATTGTTCTGCTTCATAAAGCAAAAGTGGATCATTTTCCCTGGTGTAATATTCTCTCATTTGAAAATATGCTTAAGGCAAGGCTGAATATTCATGTAATAAAGAATTTAATTCTATTAATGAGATGGCTTAACTGAATTTATTTTTGTTTAGGAATGTTCAGTATTTTGAAATTACTGCCATTTCTAAACATGTTGAATCTTATATTGGAAAGAATGGAAGAAGAAGACAAACTGAAGGAAAATATTTTACCTTACTTACCTCTTAACCAGCCGGTTCCTCAAATACTTTCATGTGCTATTTTGTTCTGCTCTAGAGTGAAAATAAGCTTCAATAAGCTTAGTGACATTTATTATAAAATTAGAATTCTTGTTGCAACCTTGCTTTACTATTTCCCTCTTTCAAAATAGGGAAATAAAGCCTTTGAAATTCCCAGAGACACAAAAGTGAAACAAACAGTTGTGGTTAAAACAGGCTTCTCTTCCTTTTCTAGTCCTCCTGCATAGTTAATCCAACTTTCCAAATAAGAGAAAAGGAAGCAAACAGCATCTTGTAATGTTTTTGGCACTTAATTGATGAAAGAATAGTCCATCCCTCTCTATGAAGATTTGTGTGGTGCTGGAAGAGAGAAGGATCATTTCAGAGGCAGTGTGTGCTAGACAGAACTGATATTTGTGCTATATATCTTTTCTCCTGATGACAGAAACTATAAATGTTATGAAATGTCCCCCCAGGTAATTTTGGTGAAAGAAGTTTGTTCATACAAACAGCACATATTCAGAAAAGTAATAAATGAAGGGCACAGTGTCATTAAGATGGGTTTTCTTATTGGAATTATGAGGGTTTGTAATAGGATCTAAACATAGGCATTAGTCATTGATGGAACCATCACTAGATATACCACCTTTTGAAGTCATTTTAGCAATTTTTGTAACACAGATAATGAGACCTCAAAATGAACTTCACATGTTCATTTCCAGTCAAATAAAGTCTCGTACAACTGGCTATATGCTTTTAATAGCAAACTTTTTAATTTTCCAGACTTGCAACAGCGACTGACCCTTGGTGAAGCAAAACTAAGCTCAAGAATGACAGACCTGGCACACACAGATGCACTGCAGACATAGAAAATTCTCACCGGCTTTCAGGTACTTCAACTTTTCTGTGGCTTTAGCATGATTGGTTAAGACAACTTCAAATGACAGAATGGAATTGATTCATACGTTGCTTTGTATCATGCTCAGAATTTGTTTAAATTACATACTTCAGGTTAAATACATGAGCTGGGTGAAAGAGGATTCTTTCTTCAATATTGAGGGGCTTGGTTTACTTTATATCCTTTCACATTTTTAAATAATCTGCGATTTGAAGTAGTAGTTTTATGTGGGAGGAAGTGATTTCTGAATCTTACTGTCAGACCAAAGCAAAAATAGGTCATTGATTACCAAAGGATAAAACAAGCAGATAAAAGCAACCAAGCAAGTGCTCAGAGAATTGATTTAGAGCTATTTCTGCCAAGAATTTGTATATCCTTCATAGCTCAGCAAGGCTGGTCTGAAAAAAGGCAACCTAACACTGTCTTAATCAAAAATCCTCACTTACCACTTGTTCTGTTTATTCTATGACTCACAGAGATAAGAAAAATAGGATAATTACCGGAGACCATAATGCTGTCAGCAAGCTGGAACATGCTTCATTACTCCACAGCAAAATCACAACTTTGCACTGAAGGAGCTGTGACGGTGCCTGTAATGAATGGAGTTAAATTGTCATTTATTATTTTAGTCAGTCAGATTGGTCATAGTTTGCAATGTGGCAGTTTAGAGGAAATATATAACAATCTCAGGTCATTTATTATATGCACATAAGTAAGAGTGATAGGTTTTGCACCAGGGACAGCTGAAATCTGTGTAGTCACTTAGCCCGTAGGCTAGAGCAGGGCTGAGACATTGGCTCATGATTTTAGGGGTTGCAGTAAGTCCAGAGAGGCTCTGAGGCCCTGTGCTCTGGGCTCCACAGCTTTCCCACCAGGAGCATGAGGAGACTCTGCGTTTCCTGCTGGGTCTGGGTGCTTATCAAGCCTATTGCTGGACTAAGCTGGCACTTCGTTGCAATGTCAGCAGTTTCCATGGTGAATAGTCTTTCTTCTCTTTAATTTCTTTTCTAGGTTTAGGAGGTGCTAAAACAAGAGTGCACTGAGGGCAGCAAGGCTAAGACTAATATAGTTTGCACTGCAGGGTCAGCAGGGATGGCGTGACTGGATTTGGTGAGAGGGTCATTCGTTTTACTACAGTAAGCCTCTCAACATCCAGGACAGTGATCCTTCATCTCTATTCCTTCCCAGGGAGACCACACTTGGAGCACTGGGTCCAGTTCAGGGAATGAGAAAGACATTGCCACACTGGAGCAAGTGCAGTGGAGGGCACCAGGATTGGTGGGGACTACCTCACATGAAGGGTAAGGAGAGGTGGAGAAGCTCCCAGCCATTAAAGGAACTCACTGATGATGGGAACTCACTGCTCTCTTCACCTGCCCACATGGAAGAGATACAGAGGGAACCAAACTCTTCCCAGAGATGGACATGACAGGACAAGGAGTGGGTTACACAAGCTATGATATGTGAAATTTGTAAAGTAGTAGCAGAGGCACCTCTAACCATGGGGCTCAAGTCTAGGTATAGAAAGGAAATAAGGAATGAGCACATACTCCATTTAGTGTCCTATGTGGAAAGTGGACCACAATTATGAGAATATGGCATATAGTGCCCAGCTCTAGTGTAAATATCAACTATCTGGCTTTTCTTCCCCTCATGACAATGCTTTGGAAACCATGCCAATGTATTAACAATTGAAATAGTGTTAATGTTGCAAAACCAGGGTTTATTGAAAGCTACTCACAGGAATCCCAGCTCTAATGTGTCTGCCAAATGTGTAGCTTGTTAGTAAAGTAAAACACACTCAGGACAATGGGAACCAACTTGTCAAGCAAGATATTCTCTCTGCCTATGGAAACGTGGACCTGAGTCAGGGTGTCTCTCCTTTACTTCCAGAGCAACATACAGGAGCAGAGGAGATACAGGGTGATAAGTGCAGGCCTCAGAAACTGCAGGAGGACACAAGGAAGCGATCAACACCACCAAGACTACAGAAGGCTGTTGGGGAATGGGTATTCATATAAAACCTGTGCTGCAGGCTCTGCCTTCAGCCCAGTAAATCACAACTGCAAGCATATAAGCCCAGTTCAGACTGCATGTTTGGTAGAGAGATACTGATCTACACTCATCTGAGTGTGCTGAGCTTCCACTTGTCTTGAGGGGGTGGGTATATCTGCCCTTGGGACACAACTGGAAACAGGGAGACTTTGATTTCTTTCTCTGGATGCTGTGCAGGATGAAGCAGCATGGATCACTTGGCAGAAGTGGGCTGTTTACCAGCCCCATGTACAGCTTCTCTGAAAACTTCTGCTGACCAAGGAAAAGAGGAATCATCTTCCCTCCACAGAACTCTCCCATTTGGCAATCCTGATTGTTGGGAAAGGTACCAATAACATTAGCCTTTTTTTCTAGCCTTTCATGCTTAATTATTAAAATGTCTTGAGCCACACTAAATAATTCATACAGACTTTGTTCATGTCATGAGAGAGAGAAGTTTTTGCCTTGGAATGATGGTGTACAACTTCCAAAAAACAGGGACTGGGTAAGGACACATTTCTGAGCCTGATCAGTTACACAAAGCAGATAGAGGCAGCTGGTGTTTCTGCTTTTACTCTTGTTTGCACCTGTTTGAAGCCGGACTACCATGCTGAAGGAAAAGGTATAAGCAATGATAAAGTCTTCCTCTCATCCAAATAAAAAACACCTTCAAGTGATCCTTCACAGTGAAGTTAGAGGGGAGTTTTATAAAGCCAAGAATTTCTTTTTTGTTATCACTAATTTCAAGACAATTTCAGTTTTTGAAGGAAGCTTAGTAATGACAGCAATATACACTTGACTCTGTGGATACAGAAGTCATTCTGATGTTCCAGCCCTATATGCTGATGAACACTCAGCTTTGCTACCCCAGTTACAGCAAAGAAGACCTTGTAGCAGGAGGAAAAAGATCCAGTCAGTTTTACCAAGCCAGAGGTCAGGCAGTGTGGGCTTCTTAAATAAATGAATGGTGCTGGAAAAATTTTCCTGAAAAGTCATTGCTCTTTTTCATGTCCCAGAAAATACCCTCTTCAACCCACACTTTGCCTGTCCTCTCCTTTTACCTCTCCTGGTCTTTCAGCCAACACTTCTGCCATAGCCCTTGGACCATCTGCTATGTTCACCATCATTTGTGAGACCTTGGAATGGCTCCTGCTGACCACTGGATGGACAAGCACCCTGTGATCCTTGCTTGCAGCATAATAATCTCTTGGGAAATGGATCTTCTTTAGCAGCCAGTTGGGTGAAAAAACCTCTCTCATATTTTGGGAGAGCAGTCAGGTTCCTCCGGGCAGTGGGAAATAATGTACCAGTAAGAGTGGGAAAATCCATTGTCTTGGGAAGGCTCAGGAGGAGCTCAGAGTCTCTCAGCAGCTCTGCAGTGCCTAGGCTGGTCTGGACAGACAGCTCCAGAGCATTACTGACATCTCCTTTTCTGCTGTGGAGTGGTAAGCAGGAGCAGAAAATACCCCTGACAGAGACCTCCAGAGCACTGGTAGGAAGTAACCCGGGGTGTGGTCGGCAGTTCTGGCGGTAAGAACCCCTGTGGAGAGAGCTGGAAACGTGTATCAAACCAGCATCAACCACAGCGGCTTGGGCCAGCTGTGAAACAGCCTCTGTGTGGTCCTCTGCTCCTCTGAAAGCTTTGTCTGTACCTGTTTTCTCAAACAAAAAAATCAGCATGTGGATTCAAGTGGCCAGCACTACAAAGATTTTTTTGGGGAGCTGCTCAAACTGAGGCAGCCTTTGATGCACAGAGAGAACAAAGACCTGCATTTGCAGCAGCGCTACAGGTTCCTAGTTGCTGATTCCTTGCACCTACCCGCCCAGTTCATTCTCCACCATCCTTCCAGGGCAATTTTTGCAGAGGAAGGAAACTGACATTTCCCTGGCACTTCTGTTTGCCAGGGAATATCTGCAAGTTGTCCTCCAGCTCTGCAGGGTAAGGTGCCTGTCAACAATCAAAGCAACATGTTAAATATCAAGCGATCCTGGAGAGAATAAAATGAAATTCAGGATGAACCAGTTCGAAGGATGTATATGGTGGGAAGGTATTTGCTAGACAACGGCACTGCTGAGGAGCACCTCACAAAATCATAAACCTCAATCTGGAGCAGCAGCAGTGGACAAGGCACATACCCTGAGTGAGCATCATTATCACATGTTGCATCATGAGGCAGATATTTCCTCCCATTGACCACTGATGAGATTGCACATAATTGCCTTCTGGCTGAGCAGAGGGTATTCAGGAACAGGATACTCCAATGCTGAGAGGTTTGGGAAATCAATCATCTAAAGATCTTTCCACTCAGCTTAACACCAACACGGCCAGATCCTCATTCAGGCAACACTTTCATTGATTTAACTGGGGTGTTTTGCTTGCAAAAGGTTTTTAGCATGCAGGAGAGACAGCCTGCTGGAGCTAGGGGACACCCCAGTGCTTCCTGAGGACTTTACAAAGATGAGGAAAAAAGCTCCCAGGATTTTTTTTTTTTTCTGGTCAGAAATACAAAAATAATGATACCTTTCTCCATCGAGCAAAATGTTTGTCAGCAGCTGCTGGTCTGAAATGTGACTTCAAAGCCACAGGCATTGATAAGAGCCCTTTTCCTACCTGTCTGTCTGTAGGGCCATTAGGTTTGCAGCTAAAAGCTGCATAGATAGATGCACCAGCCAAGACTAGTCAAGCTGTCATGCAGAGTGAAAATTCTTCCTGTTGCAGAAGCTTTATTTAGGCCATTTTACCTTTGGGAAAATGTCCTTAAAAGTCCAGGCTTGGGCTTTATTTTTTGAAAGAGAATTTCACTGAAAATTTGAAGGAGAAGTTCTCTGTTTTTTACTAGCTGGACAAATGCTCTTTGATTCTTGAAAAATATTTCCTGCAGGCCTCTCCTTCCTCAGGAGACTTCTCATTTGAGAGCTAAGTCCTTTGCCACGGCTGGGGAGCGAGAGGAGGTGTATTTCCAGGAGGAGGCTAATGCTGTGTGCTGTGTTTGTGCACACAGCGGATGCCTGACCTCGCCCCACCGGCTGAGCGTGGATGTGCTGACTTCTGTGAGCTCTCCCCAGCTGTGCCCTCCCGCACTGGAAGGGGTTTTCCAGGGTGAGGGGACAAAGTGCAGCCTTTCAGCAAGTGCTGAAGTGCAGGACTGGCGTGTGAGAAGAAAAATAGGCCCTGAAAATACTTTATTTTTAATTGAAATCTGAGGAGACTGAATAGTATGGGAATACTAGTGAGGTCTGTACATGGAACACAACAACATCCTGCTCTGAGCTCAAGCTTTTCATCCTCAAGGACTCTGATTTTTCTCAGTAGATGTGGAAGTTGCACTCAGAGCAGCCTCCATATGCTGAATTCACATGGCACATTGGTGCTCTGAGTGCATTCCTGAGCTGCACTGCTGAGAGCAGGAGGCTAACACTCAGCCTGAGTAACAGTATCACGTCACATTTTTAATGTTATGGCAAAAAACATTAAAACAATAACATTAACAATAGTCAAACCATTCCTAAACTGTGGGCCACAGGTCAGCTGGCACTCAGTAACACAGTAAGCTGGATAGCATCTACCTCACCCCCATCCTGCTTTCAGGGACAGATTTGAAAGTAAGGGATTCTTTTGGCTGATAAGAAGTATTAACAGATGAGACTGTCCCACTGTAAGAGGCCAGCTAATATCATCTTTGTGGCCTTTGCTAATTCCCTCAGTACATCAATTGCACATGTAAACTGTATGCTAACAGTCAGGGAGAGCTATGATGGCTTTCACCTGGATTTTTTTCTCCCTGTATTAGGTACGCTGTGGCAGGGGGAACAAAGCATCCTTTGGCCATATCAGAGTGTTGCTCCAAACTCAGTTTTGGAAGTTGTACTGAAAAAGCAAATTATAAATCCTCAGCACAGAACCAGCTGAGTGAGAGCCTTAGAAGGGGGTTAGGCTGTGAGTTCCTGGTACAGGAACATCTCACTACAACTGGCTATAAGAGTTTAGAAGGTAATAAAGAGCTTAGAAGCAGTAAATTACAGAGTACTTTGTGGAGAATTTTTTAAAGTTTTTTTTACTGTTGGGGAGGAACCAGAAAGTGGGGAAGAATATCAACCATATGAAGACATAGAAATTAAAAAAAAAAAACCAAAACAAACCAACAGGGCACTATCGCTAGAATGTTTTCTGTGGTCACATGAGTAAAATTCAGTGCACATGACCTGCAAATAATAGAGCACAAGATCATTCTTTCCCTCCCTCCATGTTCTCTTTGGTTATACTTGTTTTAATTACCAAATTATTCTCAAAGAGAAATGATTAAAATTAAAGTCCTAATGCATCAAACAGTGAATGTTGACCATGGTAGACATAACAGTTTAGCTTTATAAGCTCTTTTTTAAGGACCTGCTGTGCAGATTTTCCCCATCTAAGTGGTGCAGTCTTTGCTGAGGCACCTTGCAATGGCTTGTGAGCTTCTCCAGGCATGTGGAAAAATCCTGTAAGCCTTTTGTCTTCTCTGGCTTATAAAGGTCAATGTACACTGACCTGCTTGAAGTGGATAGACAAGAAAATACAAAATGTTAAAATACCCTTTTTCTTTTAATTCACAGAAATTCTTCAGTGCTTATGACCAGGTATCTGAAATGCACCCACAGAATATCCGTTCAGTGCAACATTATCTGGCAAAGGAAGTGGACTCTACCAGAGCAGAGTCTCTGCAGTGCCATATTTTGGCAAAGAAAAATCTTCTTACTTTGGGCTTAGAGATGAAGATTTAGTCAAGTATTATCTGCTCCTTTGTTTATTATTTTTCTGTGAGTCATAAAAGGGGCATACTCTTAGTGCTTTAAACTATCCACAAAATGTTACAGCAATGCTCTACTTTGTACATATTAATGGCAAATTAAAACTGAATTGCCACAATTAAAAAAAAAAAAAAAAGAAGAAAGAGAGAGAAATGGCAGCCTTGGTTTCATAGAATAATTATTCTCAATTAGATATAACATTCTGCCTAAACATAGCGTGCAGATTCTCAAAGGGGAAAAGGTATAAGAGATCTTTCCTTTTCCACTTTAACACTAGTCAGTCCTAATGGGGAATGAAATTCTGCAGAACCCTGTAATTTCCCTAAAAGCTCCCTGACTGAAAATGCATCTCATACTGATGTCTTCATGCTGTCTTTGTGTACTGGGCACAGCAAGC
Source organism: Chloropsis cyanopogon (assembly GCA_013400585.1). Lineage (NCBI taxonomy): Eukaryota > Metazoa > Chordata > Aves > Passeriformes > Irenidae > Chloropsis > Chloropsis cyanopogon. The sequence continues at coordinate 67,491 of WEZZ01010265.1, forward strand.
AGACATAGAAATGACAGGAGAGATTTGTCCCTGGCTCTTTGCTTAATCATTTAAACAGATAGACCAGCTACTGTATTTTATTCTAAGCTTAAGATAATTTATACTATCATGGCTATGAAAACATAATATGTTGGAATTTTCTGCTGACACAAAAGACTCCATCAGGCTGTGGTTGGGGCTGCTGTAGAGCTAAGACTTTTTCACAGTCAAAAACTATTACCATCTCTGTTACCAGGAACCTCTAGGCAGGCCGAGTCAGAGGCCAAGCTAACTCAGCCTTCTTTTCATCTGACTTTGTAAACTGATTTTAATTATTATAATTAAAATGCTGTCAAAAAGCATTTCATAGACACAATATTTACAGCATTTATACATCCAGTGATGGGTACTTGAAGTGAAAGAGGAAAAATATTCCCACATTTTAATAATAGTAGCAGAAGTTCAAATCACTCCATCTGGGGAGTAGTCTTGTAAAAATGTCATCAGAGGGACTTGACTTTAACCTGTTTGCACCTTCCCAGCTTCTATTCTCCTGGTTTTCTGAAGAGCCTGGTGTTTGCAGGCATCATTGTCCCTGCCTACTTCAGCAGCAAATACAGGCACTTTCTTCCAAATGCCTGTGCAAATGCTACTCCCTGCAGGAAGAAGCCTTTGAAAAAAAATATTTAATATTGTGAAAAAAAAAAAAATTCCATTCCTCTTGCTATGTGATTATAGTTAGCAATTTTATTATTAGCTGATGTCTCTTTGGAGGCTCTTGTGCCGTGTTTTGCAGCATGTCGGGGGTGGGTATAAAACACTCCCTTAAGCAACTACTCTGTTGCTCTATTATGAATGTGTACAACCATCAAACATGTCCTAAGGCTCCCAAACTTCTCTTTTTACGTTCCTTTCAATGATTTTTGTTCAAACAGAAAAAGAGAAACTGTCTTCCCTGAACCAAGCCAGAGCACATAAGCCCAAGTATTTCACAGGATTCAAGGAGAGATGCTTTGCTCCTCCCCTGCTCTCCCAGGGCTGTTTCTCACACCTCATTTTTGGGTTACCAGGGTGCCATTTCATGGCTGCTGCAGCAGGCTGCCTGCCAGCAGGTGCAGCACTCCCAGGAGAGAACTACTGGGCAAACAAGTTGGTCTGCTGGGACTCCAATGGACAGGATTTCTCACCATTCAGCGCTAACTGACTGGAGCTGGGATTTAATTTTGTGCAGCGGACATATGGGAGGCAGGGCAGCATCTGCCTTATTGCTGTCTGCTCTCTGTCAGCCAGGCAGCTACAGCTGTAATCAAAAAAAAAAAAAAAAAAAGAAAAGCTGCAGCTGAACATTTTGGGGTCCTCATTATCTTTCTCAAGTTGGTCTCCACAGTTTTCAAATTGGAATGAGGGATTTGCTCAGCTGTTTCTTAAGAGTTTTTTAATGAGAGAAGCTCAAACAAGAAGGCATCCACTCTTCCTGAAGCCATTTATATAAAGAACTGCAGAGCAAGCAGTGGTGGCTATGGGCACTTTATTGGCCTTGATGGGTCCTCAAGCAAGGATAGGGACAGTAGTAAGTACTGTATTGGATAAACACAGGTCAAGTGTACAGCTGCCTTCAGGCATTATTCTGGGAAAATAATAAATAAAAAGCTGAATGATTTTTTTTCTCCCCCTGATGAAAGAAAGGGTGTGTGGCAGGAGGAGTGGTGAGTCGTGCTGTTGCTGTTGTCACCACAGGACATTTCTCAGAAGCAGACATTGACTCTGGGAAAAACAGCCCTGGAATCCAGTCATGGCATGAGCCATCAGACTGGGACCCTTCTGAGGCAGGGAACACAGATATCTTCATCCCACCAACTACAAGTCTCTGGCGTGATGCACATTCTGCTGGTTATTCTGGAAGGGCTGCTCAGTGATTTGGAGAATGCAAGCTAAAGTACTTTTCATTATGGCCTCAATTTTAAGTTACTAAATATCTTCCAGACTTCCTTGCTTTGTGTGAGCATAGTGAGGCCTCAGAACCCAGCTGAGTGGTGCAATCAAGACCTGGAAATGGTGTTACCCTCAAATCAGCCATCCTTTTAAAATATTCTCTCAAGTCTTACACTGTTCATTGGGAAGAGGAAGTCATAGACTCCTAGAATGGCTTGGATTTGGAAGGGACCTTAAGTTCCAATCCACCTTCCACGTGTAGAGAGACCTTCCACTAAACCAGACTGCTCAAAGTAATCTTGCTATAGGTCTTTCTGCTACCTTGGTATTCAGTCATCACTAAATTTTAATTTCTTCTATTTCAGCCTGTTTAATTTCAACATAACCTGAAGTGGTGTGACTTCTGAATGAGAAATTGACAATTTCTTGCCAGAAGAAAAATTAAAAATTCTTCTTAAGAAATAATAAAAATCAATTAGAAGGACTTGGCAGATGTTTCTGCATTAATGCACATGAATTATGTATTTAAATACATTGCACTTACATTGGAAATTTATTCATCTTCATTGAACCTATAGGTAAAAGAGTAGCATGTATTTTACCCTTTCATTTTAAAGCATCTCAACAAGATGCATCTGATGCAATACAAGCTGATATCACACAGAGGTCTTCTGGTATCTATGGTACCAATGAATAGATACAAATTAATTTTATACAAATGTACAAATGCAACAAGCATTATTGAAACTACCTTATGAAGTGAAAACAGAGAAGGAAGGAAAATATAAGGAAAAAGCTTTTTAAGTAGTCTTCACATGTTCTATAATTCCTTTTGAAAAAAAATATTCTAAAGACAATAATGTGCAGTTCAAAAGAAAATAAGAAATCCAGGTCCCAAATTACGAAATATCAATGACTTCCCACTCTGGTAACATAAGTCAAATAAAACTAATAAATCTGCCATGTAGTAATTTATTTCAAATGTGGTTTATGGTAGGTTGAATTTGAACAAAGACATATATAGGGTAGAATATAGTTGGGAGGAAAAGGATTTACTGTCCTCTTAACCAATAAACTTAAAAAATTTCATTGATTAAATGGTTGTGTTTGCACCTTAGGAAATGAAAGCGAGAGGAGATCAACAATCTTGGTGCCATGCCCTAGCGACACACTGAATTTTGTACGTCTATAAGCCCATAAAGTTGTATAGGTGCTTATTAAATTTCTCTTAAAAAGTCAAATTTCACAAGTCTGAAAGACTAATCTGGAAATTTCGCAATTCCTTGCAAGACTCCCAGTGGTTTCAGTTTGTAGTTAGCATGGAACAAGGATTGTAATTAAAGATTCTCCACCAGTAACAGTGTTTTGCCCCGTGATCCTAATAAGCACAGGTTACACACACTCATACATCTGTGGTAATTTTCAGACTTAGCTCTTGATGAAAACCTATTACAGAGTTTGTGGCTAGAACTGGATTCTGGTTTCAATTTCAAAGAAAGAAACCAACTCTTGTTGATCTTGGTAGCAATAGTGATGCTGCTGCAGAGAACCATCCTCCTCAGCCACATGGATCCCGGAGCCACTTCGTGCTACTGGATCTACCTACATAGGACAAACAAAGACTACTGCCTTCCCAGCAGTTATTGATACCAAGAAAGATGGGATCCATCTCATACAACTGCATTTTTCTGAAACTGGATTGTGTGCTCTGATAGAGCCACCTGGTCTTCCTCTCTAACACGTGAAGAAAGAGCAAAACCGCAGTAGGGAGATCAGTTCGGTTCTGCTGCTGTCACTATGGAATTGGTACCTGTTTTCCTGTGTTGATGACAGCAGTTCCCAGATTCCTGGCTCAGGTTGAATTCCTAGCCTTTGGTCAAGTGATGTTAGGAAAGATGAACCCATTGGTGCTTATCCATACAGCCAAAGTTCATACTTCCTCCTCCCATCTCACCTAAGGTGCAGCAGGAACCAAATTCCCATCTGATGGTCCATGTGAACCATGGAAAGATTTACCCACGTGTTTACTGCACATTAAACATCAGGAAGCAAGGGCTTACTGGCACTCACAGAGCATTCAACCTCAGGAAATTGCTCCATGCTGGAAAATGGGCACTGCCTGCACATCTCCACCCAGGTGATGCACAAATGTATTTAAATTGCAGATCTAAAGTGTTTGTCTGCCTAGAAAGAAAAACCAGTTATCTTAGCACAACACAGCAGGTCACTGAAGAATGACATACTCCTGGTGCTCATTAAACTTAAGGTAAGGGATCAACTGCTTTTTCTGTACTGAAATCTGATGAAAAAGGAGACAATGATCTGAGGCCACTTAGCTTCTTTTTACCTCTCAGTGTTTTTTGGTTTTGTAAGAACAAACTACATCCCTTTCTGAAAATTGTTCACCATTTGCAATAGCAAATATTATTGTCATTCAAAAGTCATCATTTTAATGTCATCATTTTACTGGCTCAGCATTAAAGTTTAAAAAAAAAAACTAACCCATTTAGATGTTAGACAAGGGCTCAATGAATACACAGATGTTCAGGAGATGTACAATGACTGAGAATCATCTTAGTCAATAATAAGCTTTTGTACCCTGTGTAGTCTTGTTAAAACTTTAACTTTGCATACTTGATCAACTTAAATCTCTTTCAGTGTCATAGCTTCTAAACTTGCTTTTGGAGGCTGAAAAGGAGTGCATTTAGTTCCACACTGAGCAGGTTTAAAATGCCACATCTCATGCCACTCTGGGATGAAGATAAACCTTTGTGCCCACCAGCTGAGAAATTGTTCTGTTTGCCAGGGTGGTACATAGCATTACAGCCAAATTGGAAATTTCACTTTGGTTTCAGAAACAGCAAAAAGGAAGAAAAACTAGCAGAAAACTGGAGATTTGCAAAAGAGTTCAGATACTTGGTTCTTTTTGAAAATCCCAGGAAGCCTCCATCTCTTGTTCTCAAGGTGACAAAACAGCCTTAAAAATTTGAGACTTCTAATCCAGATGCAGAGATGTCTGACTTTGAAGATAAAATGTCTTAATGCAGGAAGCATTCATTTATTTAATTTATGAAACTTTTTCTTAATAATAATATAGTGGTAATTGATAAAATCAGGCTGAAAATTAGCAGCAGATTCTAGTCAACAGAGTTGTTGATCTTAGGAAGAGTAATAATTAACACTGAGTGAAAAGAATGAGTTTAATTGGCTTGTGGGAAGAATTACATGACAGGCTTCCTTGGCAGAGCCAGTTCCCATCAGCAAGAGAGACCTCTGCAGCCAATGGTCTCTAGTAGTATTTTTCCTTTTTCTGCAACTCACAATACGAAAAGAATTCCAATAATTACAATTGGAGAAATGCAGAAAGCAGCATACATAATTAAGATCCTCTTAATCCCCAAGACTCTCCAAATCATTGCTAAAAACCTTTAGATCTCAGCTGGACCACTTGCAGCACAAAAGGTGCTATAGGATGGATAAATAACTTTGCTGATTGATGTCCTGGTGTTGTACTGTTTCTGATTTTGTGGCTTTCCAGAGTTCACCTTCTTTTCCCACTTCAGGGAGACAGGGAGTGCCATCTGGGGAAGCAGCTCTTGTAGCTGAAAGCTGGGCAGCAGGGGCCAGGGCTGCTCCTGTCACCCCATGAAGCCTTGCTCCTGTGTCCCTCTGACTGCCCCTCAGAGACGAGAGTCTGATAGTTTGCTTCTGATAAATAACAGAAAATAAAAGCAATGTAAAGCCTGAGTACTCCTTTTCCTGAATGACCTGTACTTCAGGATTTCTCATTAGAAAACTGCCAAATCACTCTATGTCAGACTGTGATTTAAGAAAACATGACCTCAATGTCAGAAGTGAGAATAAGATTGCAACAAAGAGAATTAAAAGGCAACAGTTTCTGTGCTTCCTCTGCCTCTAACTCATCTGGCAGCTGGCTGCATCACTGCTGATGGTCTGTCAATAGGATGTCATTGTTTCAATTAATCCAACATTTACACGTTTCTAAATATTAGTGTTTCCTGTCCTCCTAGAGTAATGTTCCACACAAAACATAAATCATGTTTCTGAGGTATTATTTCTTTAGGCAATTTTGTTAAAGTGTATCATATGTAGATTTTTAGCTCTCTAAGCCACAAATTAACTTTGTGAATAGATGCACATTTAAAACATACATGGTATATTTTATTACCTCACTATCAGCTGCAAACCTTCATGGTCAATGACTGTAGAAAGTAAATTACAATTCATCACTGAAAATATTTTTAATTGATGCCAGAGAATGTGGCTTGAGAACACCCATGTAATTTAGGAGCTTGAACATTTAAAACTTTCTTTTAACATTTGAGCTAAAACTTGACAGTCTTCCTTGGAGTCCATCCTTTCCAAATCTCGCCTTCTTTTAATACTCACCTTCTTTTAATCCTCACAGCCTCCTGCTTCTTTTTGCAATGTGCAATGTGCACAAAAGNTTTGATAGTCTTCCTTGGAATCCATCCTTTCCAAATCTCACCTTCCTTTAATCCTCACAATCTCCTGCTTCTTTTGTGCAATGTGCAATGTGCACAAAAGACCTTGGAGTTTAAAAGAAATTTATAGACACACAAACATTCATGTTCGTTTTTGTGACATTATATCTCAGAAGCATTCCAGACAAAGGGCTCCAGTGTGCACACCTCTCCCTGAGGAGGGGAGGTGAAAGCAAGGACCTTACAGAAGTTATCCAGATTCCTTGTAAGTACCCCAAAATATTGCAGTGATGAACACAGTAAAAGAACTTATATAAAGAGGAAAGGAAATTATTCTGGGAAAATTATGCCAGGATTTTTTTGAAGGGAGATTCACAGAAACAATATACCAGTAAGTGTAAGCCAGAAAGGAGACCTGTTGAAATGAGACACTTTTGCTCTGTTGTAAATGTCAGGTGGAGGAATAAGAGAGGTTTCAATCAAATCAAGCATGGGCTGCCCTGACCTTTTTGCCTGAAGTAGCTTCTGTATCCTGTCTGCTGAAGTAGAGACATATACTCTGCAAAAGAGATGTGGCTATCTAGTTTTCTGAGTCTTATGGAAAATTTCTCTATTTAGCCAATTGCTGCATTCTTTGACAGTTTTCAAAGAAACACAGCTAATAAAATCAGCCGTTCAAAGCATGCAATCAAAGGCTGCCAAAGAGAAGGTGCATGAAACCTACTCAAGAGGGTCAGGCTAACAGGTAGAGTGCATTGTTTATAATAAAACATTTATGAATTACAATGTAATGACAGTGTTTTGGAAAAGGGTAACAAAGTAAGTAATAATACAGTTATTTTATCTTGTAATCCTGCAAAGAGGGACACTCAGGAGAGCAGGATAAAGTGTTAGAAGCTTCTGAATACAAGTGAAAATAGCCACCACAACAAAATTACAACCATCTACTAGCAATTACATATGCTGTGGCTTTATTGCTGTTTTCATGGTCAACACTATTTGTATTGAGCACAGTATATTTAATACAGCACTCCTAAGAACAGAAATCCTTTAAAGTTACCCTTTTTTTCCCTGCTGTTTCCATCACAGAATATTCTGGTGGTTGCTTACAATTTTAAAGATACAATTACTATTGAAAATGTTGATATGCCATTAACTGCTAACCATAATTATGAAAAAACCAAAAAGGTTCACATGCACGGACTTTCATATAATTACGCTGCTTTCTCAATCACTTCTAATGTTTACACAGTTTTCATCATTGCTAGCAAATCAACATCTATTACAGATCTTTCATAATTCTCCCATTTGAATCCAGTAGTGACACAGTAAGAATCTAAAGTAGAAATAATGTTTTCGTTAATTATTGATGCTGAAGAGAATTCAGAGCACCACAGCAGGTGGTGCATGGGAAGCCTGAAAGAGATGAGGGAGCAAACTCAAGAGACTTACACGATGAGGATCTGTTCTGAGCTCAGGAAGAAGCAATGGAGATGGGAAAGGACATGGCAGGAGAGGAATTTGAGATGGAGCCTGTGAGAAACCATGGCCAGACCTGCAGGGACTGATAGGAAAGTAATTGGCTTGGTTTATTATGTCAGATTTCTCTTTGCTTGCCCAGGGTTGTTTCATTAGACTCTTATGTGCCTTGCTGAACTTCACCTCTAAAAGCCTGAATTTGCTCCACAGAGTGGTTTAGAAATTGGCCATATATTTTCTGGTAGGAAATAAGAAACTAAAAGGCCAAGACATTACTGATAAGAAGATGGACAGATTCCTTCCCCAACTCAGAGATCATAAGAGCATTCTTTCCACAATTTTGTCTTGATTACTTGAAACAATATTCAAATGGAATTAAACACATTGGCAAAGAAGCAACCATCAGAGCAGGAAAGAGTTAACTCCTATTCATGACAGAATTCCCTTGCAGCCTGTTCTCCCTCATGGATCCCTCACCCTGACCCCTGGCACCTTTGCACAGGCAGGATGCACAGAGCAGTTCTACACAGTGCTGTCAGCAAAGTGTGGCTGGACAATGCTCTCTAGTTTGGGGCTTTAACACTAAGCCGTGCCTCTTTCTCTGTTAACCAGGATGACAAGGACAGGATCACAGATTTGGACAGGTGCTGTCCAAAGCAGGTTTTCAGACTGCCTGGTCTCCAGTCACCTGATGTGTCACTTGTCAGCCGTACAAATAAGACATTTCCCTGCCTGCTTTCATGTGGTGGTAGGCATGAAATACAGATACTCTGAGTCTGTCTGTACATTTGTCTTCCATGAGTTCCCTGTCACCCTGCCCTTGTGATAGTCCTGTGACACTACAGGATGGACAAAGAGCTCTGGATGCAGCACAGAGGTGAAGTCTGTCCATTAGGGGCTACTTCAGCCATGCCCCAGAGCATATGGCCAAAGAGAAAATGGAGTTTTTTTCCTTCTCTTCCCCATCACTTGCCCCTGCTTCTCTTTCTGCTGTCAGGTTTCTTCAACTTCTGTTAAAGACAACCAAAATGCACACACAAGACCTGCTCAGGAAGGTCTGCAGAAAATGACCAGATTTCCGGAGTAATGCACATACTTCCAGGAGAGATGGAGTGCGCAATAAATAGTAATTGGTACCATATCCACACACACGCAGTAATCTGGGGAGCTCAATTAAATTACTGGGCTGTATTAAGAAAAGTATGTGATCACACAGTTAATGACATAGAACATGCACAGGGAGAGGAGAAAATCTACAGTAACATTTTCAATGTCTGGCTTTTCCTACCTTCTGAATGATTAATGATATTTAGGATGCCTTAATATGCCATTTTTGTCTTGAAATTCACAGGGTTTTTTTTCTCTTGAAAAAAGAGACTTGACTGCTGCCCCAAGCAGCAAGGACCCTGAGTAAGATTTGTGGTTAAATGTTAACACACAGGCTTTGAAATATGGCAATAGGTTCATCTTATAAAGCACAGAAGCCAGGAATGGATGCTTGAGATTAAAATGTTCAGGACTTTACCTTTGCTATGCCATCTTTGTCAACTCTGCAAACAGCTCAGCCAAGTTACTGGTGATAAGTAGCAAAACCTGTTGATAAGCTCTTTTTTCCCAAAGCTCTGCTCTATCAAGGAAAAGCATATATTGATCAGGAGATGAATGATATTTAATATACAAAGATGTATTTGAAATGGCTGTGGTTGTTGGGGCAATATTTGTGATACCCTCAGTAGCACAGATGCTCTATGTCATTGCAGATGCCATGTCAAAAATGCAGCATGGTAAAACAATGTCACATAGTGTGGCAGGTTTTTGTTCTAAACCACTGTAAACACAATTGTTGTAGGACAATAACATGGACTACCTCAAGGGAGTATGTTTACATCTATATTAATATTGATGGAAACACCTGATCCGTTCTACAGCCTAAATTTTTACATATGTTAATCATTTAACCAAGTTGAAGGAAAGTTACTAACAGACCTTTTTCAACACAATTGCTGTCTGAAAAATCAGTACCCCACTAAAATGCAAATTACTCCCTTTCATCTCTGAGTCACGATATGATAATTTAATATGATTTGGTATGGAATATGACTCACTGCTCTTGAAATCTTTGGGACTGACATTGGATTGAAAATGTGAGCAGGCAAAATGTAAGTTTAGCTCCTGGAATAATATAGCAAAGAAGCTCAGGTTCTGAAGGGGGAGCTAGACACCACTGTGACTTATGAAAATTGGCTTCTGTTAGTTACAGCAAATACATGTGTCCAGTAGGGAAAAGGTTGGCTCACAGAAAGAAAGGTAGATGTCACACCAGGTGAAAGCTGTTGTCATGATTGCCCACATCCAGGGAGAGATATCATGCTTTGGGAATCACCTAGCCAGGAAATAGGAATGTGTTACCAAGTAAGATGGGATAGAAGACACTTAAAACAATCATTTTAAATAGAAGGTTGGCAGCTGTTACTGAAAAAAATAAGGGAAATAGCTTTCTTATAACAAAAGAATCTCTTAGGGAAATATTGAATATGATGCTGGTGCAGCATTCCCGCGTCATTCAGCATCGTAATGAGGGATGGAAATTGAGATTGATATTAGCTAGCACCCATGTGCAGGTGCAGAATTCAACTGGCCAAGATGAAGATGTATGAATTGTTTTTTAGCAAGAGCTGGCACAAAAAAATGCACAGAAATTGAACTGTTATAATGACATGGACATGCAAATGTGGGGACTTGGACCAGGGAACATCTATTGATCTGTGATCACTGGAGAGGGATGTATAATGTCAAAGATCTGTTCAGGAATACAAATGAAACTTGCTTAAGCTTCAGGGGAAAAAGCAAGAGGACAAAGAGGATGAGGCAAACTTGAAAATGCTAGTAGAATTACTCCTTATTTCCACTAAAACTAACAAGTTTAATTAATCAATTTTTAAGTATGAAAACTCAGAGCCTTTTAAGTATTTCATGCTCTGGTTTGGCTTTAAGGTGGATTCTGCATGCCATTCAGCCAGGACTGCCCCAGGTTAAGCTAATTCCTACAGTGATTTACACAATTCCCCAGAGATCTAGTCCTACAGAGAAAGTCCATCTCTCATCACTTCCCACCTCATTATTTGGAGTGAAGTGGGATCTCATCCTTGGGACTTCCGTGGATTTTGGTAGATGATTCAACATGAGAACACAAGTTGATATCTGCTACAGTACTGCTTGCCCTTTTGGACAGGGGCTTCTGTTGTGTTGTGTTGTGAAGGGATGATCATAGTGCACCTCTGGTTTTGCAGCAGACCATGCCAGGAATAACTCTTAGCAGGCTATAAACAAACGAAGAAAATATGCCTTCCTGGCAGACGTACACATGGAAATGATTTTGTGCATTTGGACACTTTCAGAAGCAAGCAGAATATAATTAGACATTAATGTGCAAACGAGAGAGATGAGCAAGGCTTCTGGTCAACCTGGATACAGCTAGACATGATGGCAAAAGTCAGGAACAGGGAGATGAGAAGGTGAATGAGACAGTCAAGTGTTAAACATGCCTTGCTGAAATTGGGGGGCCTCATTCAGCCTCATCTCCTTGACACAGAAAAGCTCTGGTTCCTCGTTGATATTCCATCTCTACTTATTGGTGCTGACTGTTGGACTATAGGCTGGGAGCATCTCAGTCACACAATTTTTTTACATAATATCTCCATCTTCCTTACAATTCACTGACAAACCAAATTCCAGCTTTAATACTGTGATATTGTTGGGCTTTGTTTGGTTTTGCAATGTAAGTTATTAGAAATCAGCTGAATTAATGGATTTAAAAAAAAAAACCAAAACCATCTATTTAGTCATGCCAGAAAGCAGAAAAGTTTTTAGCTGATAGTTAAAAAAAAAACCAAACAATGAAACATGACAAGTTTCATCCCACTATTTGATCTCTCAGGAAACTTACAAAACAAATAAAAATAGTGATTTAGAATGAATAGACTTAATGTAGTCTTACTCAGTGTTGTTTTTACTATGCTGTTCTGAAATCACTGCAGCTGAAAAGAGAGACATACAGTGAACTAAAATGTCACAACGTAATATGTCAATAAAACCTTCCCAGCTAAATTAATCATTTCAAATGTCTTTAAAACAAGGTGGATTGATTCTTGTATACTGTTCAAACTTGTTGTTTCCCAACATGATCTGATGCTATCTGCCTGTGCAGTAGCAAACCATGGTTGTTTTACCCAACATTTGGAATTTCTTCCTTGTATTTTTTTATTTGTTTCTTCGTTTGTTCATTGTTCAGAAGTGTACTGTAGATGCCTAGCAATGGTTTGCTTCATGAAGATTATGTCTAGATGAGTGGAAGCAGTTGAATTACTACATGTTAAGAAGTTGTTGTCTCCTAGCTGGGTCCCTCAGGCAAATCCTCTGGTTTGTGTATTAAGGCACACATCCACAAGCACTCATGCAGCAAAAGTCATTCTAGAGGTTGCTTTCTTCATTTATAAAGAGGCAAACAATTCTAATAGATCCCCTCTTCTTCTTTGCACATTCTCTAGCAAATCAATCTGGATTTCATTCAGAAGATGTGGGGAATTGGTTTTGTTAAATTCTATTAAGTGTAAAACAGCATAGTGGTATTCTAACACAGTTAGTCCAAAGCTAATCAGTAGAAAAAACAATATGTGCTATACTGAGTAGATGATTTCTATTTTATAGATATATCATTCAATTCATTCATTACTTGAGAAGTACCTGTGCTGAAAATGCATAACATGGTCATTATTCTTCTGAAGGAGGAAAACTCCTGTGCATACAATAACTGAAATAATTGCTACACATTTTATTAAAATAAGGATGTGATTGCTTGTGAAATACTGTTCTCTGCACATATATCTGAAGTAGGGTGATAAAAACTTCGTTCCCTGCCTCTTTGCTTAATAACACTCTTATAGTTTGATGAGGCCAGGAAATGTAAGCTCCTCCTGAAGTGCTTGGTGCCTTGGATGCAGCAGGGACTTTCTTATCTTTCCTTTCCTATGTTGTGTAATGGAAATTTCTCAGAACTGAGGGTGTGCTTAGAGTATAAACAGCAACAAATCCTCCCTCTCTCATTTTTGGTGAAACCAAGTACTTGGAATAAGGAACAGACAGGATAAAAAAGCCCTATCAGCAGTGTGGAATGGAGTATTCACATTTTAAAATGACATCTTCTTAGGACTTCATAACACAGAATTTGCAGTTGTTTAGACTACTCATTATCCTGTATATCCTTCTTAACCAAGAAAGAAGAGGTGTCCAGAAGATTCAGATGATAGGTGTCCAAGTGTTATCAGCCATGGCTTTGCATCAGTATATGATAAGAGGAGTAATTTCTATTTAAATAAGCATGCTGTATGTTTCTTGACTAGGGAGGTGATTCAAATACACAAAGTTTCATTTACATTTGGCTGAGAATAGCTGTTATCATGCTCTAAACTGCTATCATTCACTACTATTAGTTCCAACTTTTGTTAAGGATAACTGCATTTGAAAAAGCAGTAAGGTGCATATCTTGTTTTTCAGAAATGTATTTCCTTTTCTATAATAGCATATGTCCTAAATTTTCAATTTACAGTCTAATCCTTATCCTTTGAGACATTATAATGATTGTTTAATGCCATAAACAAAAAAGTACAGGCACAAAATTGCTATGTTGAAGTGCACGTTGACTCTTGGAAACATGAATCCATTGAACAGAAGAGCATTCTATTAAACAAAGCAGGATTGGTCCCAAAGCATACTAGAACTATTCTCTATAAATGAGCCAGCAAAATAACCCAGTAGGGGAGTGGGAAATAACCACATTTTCTTATTCTGTATTGCAAATCATTATTTTCATTTAAACATGCATGTATAAAACTATCTACACCAGAAAAAAGGTGCAACTTGTATTTGAACAAGCATTGAATCACTAATGTTCAAATCTGTGTTACAGCCCAAAGCAGAGAAATGTGGGAAATGTAAAGAAAGGGATACTCTGAGTCAGGTAGCCCTCTGACATATAAATTGATTTGATGAAACAAGGGCTGTTCCCTTTCATAGAATTACAGAATCAATTAGGTTGGAAAAGATCTCTGAGATCACCAAGTCCAATCTATGAGTGAACACCTCCTTGTCAGCCAGACCACGGCACCGAGTGCCACATCCAGGCTTTCCTTTAACACCTCCAGGGATGGTGACTCCACCCCCAGCCTGGGCAGCCCATTCCAGTGTCCAGCCTAAACCTCTCCTAGTGCAGCTTAAGACTATGTTCTCTCATCCTTTGATAGTTACCTAGGAGAAGGGTCTGACCCCCCTCCTGGCTCCAGCCTTGTTTCAGGGAGTTGTAGAGAATGATAAGGTCTCCCTTAAACCTCCCTTACTCTCAACTAAAAAACCCCAGCTCCCTCAGCCAGTTCACATAAGGCTTGTGCTCCAGACCCTTCACAAGCTTCATTGCCCTTCTCTGGACTCCTCAAAGTGGTGTCTTAAGTCCACCTCAATATTCTTTCCCATCTGCATTTCTTCTCCTTCACCCTGAGCAATGACAATTGTCTGCTTGCTTCTCTGTCTGGATCATTGCCTCATATCACCCCTTCCCTATGACTCAAAAGATCCCTCTGTAGTACTTGGAAAGACTGTATTTTTCTCTTTCAGAGTCCTCCTCAAGCCTCACATATGATAAATAATACTTGGGGATAATACTGCCAATAACTGGATTATCAACAATTACAGCCTCCTAACATTTTGGCATCATGTCAGGTTCAAGATGTTCAGCATCATGTTCCATTTCACCCTGAAATACTTTGCCCACAGTGCAAAGACCACACAGCTTGTGCCATCTATAAACCCTTTCACAGGAGTCACCATTTTCCTCCCCAGCACATAACAGAGAGCCTGCAATGAATCACATACAAGTCCACTGAAAGGAAAATGAGCAAGGCAGTCACAGACAGTAGATGACCAAAACAGTGTTGAGTTTCTATAAATAATACATTGCAGAGATGAATTAATTATGGTTCAAGGGAAAGATTTTAGTACCATCATACATTATTTCCTCTCTGATTTGGAAACAGCCCTCTGGATCTGAAAAGGAACAGAAGCATGGCATTTGTTTGGATATCCAGGTGTTGACATTCTTTTGGGTTCATAAAGGCTAATTCTCTCTGATTCCCTGCTCTCATGTGATCACAGTTAGCATTTCTCCACATCCAGAGGGATCCTCCTGGGAATTAGCTAATGAAAAGTGCTGTAATTCAAGAAATGCATCCCCTTTGGCTGCTGTTATTTGCTTTTCTCTGGCAGCCAAAAAAATATTGATATTTGGGGGCCTCATCTACCAACAGAAATTTCTTTCATTGGTGTCTCGTATGGATGCAAATTAATAGTGCATATAATTCACTCACAGTCAAAACCCAGGTTTTTGTGGCAAAACAGTTTTTTCTATTTACTTTTTTTCAGTTGAAGATCATTCTTTACCATGGCCTTATGCTTCTACCGATTTGCAGAACCACTGGGAATTAGATTAGTCAGGGCATAGTGCAAACCTGATTCTATCTTGTATTTATGCCAACAAACCAGACAGCTTTTTTTGCCCACAGGGAGGTGTCTGGGGAAAAATGACGAAAATGCAACTTTCTAACTTCATGCAAAGATGTATTATTTCTAAAAGCCATTTAAACAAACAGCAAACAAAACCCACTAGAAAGCCCAGCCAGGATCCCAAACATCCTGTGGTGTTGCTGCTGCATCAGGGCTCCTGTAGCTGACCTGGGCAGCAAACACAGCGTGCTGATCTGCAAGGACACAGCTCTGACTTGCCCTAACCCAGGACTTGCTGCTTTCCACAGATCACCAGTCCCACCCCAAAGCCATCCAAACACTGCACAAAGCCAAAGACACACAGGTGACATTCAGAGTGGTAAAGACCTGCCAGGTCACAGACATAAACATTTGTGTTGATGGATTTTTGCTGAAAAATACTTGAATATATTTGGATAGGACAGTCACCCTCAAGAGAAGAATCCCATTAATTAAGGTGTTCATAAAAGCACTTTGGTACCATTTTTGCATGTCCATTTTCCCCGCAATCTACATTCAGATTGAGGATGTAAAACTTATAGTAGCTGTTCTGTCAGAACAAGAGGATTACAAGGAGGTCTTCCTTGTTGTGAACTTCCCTGGAAACAAAAGAAAGAAGCTCAGATCTTGGGGAAACTTTCAAAACCAGCTAAATGAATGCTGCAAGATACATGGCTCAAAGGACATTTGTCATGTTGAGCATTTAAGTAGCACATTGATTTTCTTTGGAGTTTATTTAATATTCTGAATATGTCAGATCTGGATTTCATTTGCATCTGAAAGATACTTGATATGGTCAGAATAACATTGAGAGGAATTAATTCATCTCATCCTGCATTAGGAAAGCTTTTTCATTACTTCAGATATGAAGTCTGTAACAGTGATAGTTTCCAATAAATTGCTCTCAATGACATTTTCTTTTTCACTTACCTTTGCATAGAGAAATTTCCTATAGCCTTTTTACAATTATCTGATCTCCCTAACAAAGTTGGACAATGATGTCTGATACTGCAATATGCGGAAATTACTCAGCCAAGACAATGCTAATGGATTTTTGAAGCTGATAATATTTCTTGTATCTCTTCAGTTTGGGACAATGATTTCTGACATCTTTGATCCCTGAAAATTGTAGGGGAAATTGTTGTCACCTCTAGTGTGATCAGGTGGGGAGAAGTCAGGAGAGGGGCTGAGGAGGAGTCCAGAACCAAGTCAATGCTGGATACATTCCCAAAGCTGGATTCATCACAAAGCTCAGCTGCAAATGGGGTAGGAAAAGGTTTTTCACCCAGAAGGTGCTTGAGCACTGAAACAGGCTCCCCAGGGAAGTGGCGATAGCACCAAACCTGACAATTCAGTAAGTGTTTGGACAATGGTGTCAGACACATGGTGTGACTCTTGAGGTGTCCTGTGCAGGGCCAGGAGTTGATCTTGATGATCCTGATGGGTTCCTTCCAACTCAGCATAATCTATGATTTTGTGATGCTTCCTAGGATAAAGCAGTTCTGATGGCACTTCAATTACATCCATCCTCAGAGGTAACACTGCAGAAAACCTTAGGGATCATTTTCAGATAGATATAGTCATGGCAAGTGAAATTGCTGACATTCAGGACTGTTTCTGTGCTTCCTAGAGACTACTTTATCTCATAAATAATTGGATACAAGATTCACCCCCCTATATCTTACATTCCTTACATTTTCACATAGAAGAAATCAGCTGAATGTGCTATTGACAACTAGTCGTTATTTTCCTGTTAACTCTTCTCTTTAGCTGCAGAATAATAATGAAACCAAAACAATTTTGTGAGTAATGCAAGAATTAAAGTTTTCACAATACCACTGTATCGTTGCTCATAGTTACAATATTCTCAAATGCAGGAATTTGTGTTTGTTAAGAAGGTTTTTGAATGAAGTTGAGACTAAATCGGCTGCTTAGTTCTTCCACTAAGATTTTCATCTAGCTTGATTCACCAAGCTCAGGTACAGAACTTTTGCCTACTCCAAACTTCAGCTGCCTTAGCTTAAATACAAGATGAGCACATCCAAACGTTACAAAGTAAAGCTTAAGTTTCACAGTCAATATCTCAATAGATACATTTAGAAAATATTTATGAGCTCACAAAACTGAAAGAACTTATTTATGAAATACAATTACTTATGCTTATTTATAAAAGTTTATCTCCTTAAAAGCATTATTGAAAAGAACTCTATTTTGAAGTAGTTACCTACTCTTTATTGAACTCAAAAATGAGTGGTTATTTCTCATGTTATTTTTCATTTTACAGGTTCCTTCTAACCTAAACTACTCTATGATTAGGCATTTATAATTCTTCTAATAAATTTATTTTCAGTCATTTCACAAAGTATCTGAAAAAATATAAATATTTTATAAAATTATTTGTTCCACAAGACAAGTGCAGAGCTAGATTGGTGTTACT
>WEZZ01010265.1:85451-100620 GCA_013400585.1 Chloropsis cyanopogon
CTTCCTTGTTGTGAACTTCCCTGGAAACAAAAGAAAGAAGCTCAGATCTTGGGGAAACTTTCAAAACCAGCTAAATGAATGCTGCAAGATACATGGCTCAAAGGACATTTGTCATGTTGAGCATTTAAGTAGCACATTGATTTTCTTTGGAGTTTATTTAATATTCTGAATATGTCAGATCTGGATTTCATTTGCATCTGAAAGATACTTGATATGGTCAGAATAACATTGAGAGGAATTAATTCATCTCATCCTGCATTAGGAAAGCTTTTTCATTACTTCAGATATGAAGTCTGTAACAGTGATAGTTTCCAATAAATTGCTCTCAATGACATTTTCTTTTTCACTTACCTTTGCATAGAGAAATTTCCTATAGCCTTTTTACAATTATCTGATCTCCCTAACAAAGTTGGACAATGATGTCTGATACTGCAATATGCGGAAATTACTCAGCCAAGACAATGCTAATGGATTTTTGAAGCTGATAATATTTCTTATATCTCTTCAGTTTGGGACAATGATTTCTGACATCTTTGATCCCTGGAAATTGTAGGGGAAATTGTTGTCACCTCTAGTGTGATCAGGTGGGGAGAAGTCAGGAGAGGGGCTGAGGAGGAGTCCAGAACCAAGTCAATGCTGGATACATTCCCAAAGCTGGATTCATCACAAAGCTCAGCTGCAAATGGGGTAGGAAAAGGTTTTTCACCCAGAAGGTGCTTGAGCACTGAAACAGGCTCCCCAGGGAAGTGGCAATAGCACCAAACCTGACAATTCAATAAGTGTTTGGACAACGGTGTCAGACACACGGTGTGACTCTTGAGGTGTCCTGTGCAGGGCCAGGAGTTGATCTTGATGATCCTGATGGGTTCCTTCCAACTCAGCATAATCTATGATTTTGTGATGCTTCCTAGGATAAAGCAGTTCTGATGGCACTTCAATTACATCCATCCTCAGAGGTAACACTGCAGAAAACCTTAGGGATCATTTTCAGATAGATATAGTCATGGCAAGTGAAATTGCTGACATTCAGGACTGTTTCTGTGCTTCCTAGAGACTACTTTATCTCATAAATAATTGGATACAAGATTCACCCCCCTATATCTTACATTCCTTACATTTTCACATAGAAGAAATCAGCTGAATGTGCTATTGACAACTAGTCGTTATTTTCCTGTTAACTCTTCTCTTTAGCTGCAGAATAACAATGAAACCAAAACAATTTTGTGAGTAATGCAAGAATTAAAGTTTTCACAATACCACTGTATCGTTGCTCATAGTTACAATATTCTCAAATGCAGGAATTTGTGTTTGTTAAGAAGGTTTTTGAATGAAGTTGAGACTAAATCGGCTGCTTAGTTCTTCCACTAAGATTTTCATCTAGCTTGATTCACCAAGCTCAGGTACAGAACTTTTGCCTACTCCAAACTTCAGCTGCCTTAGCTTAAATACAAGATGAGCACATCCAAATGTTACAAAGTAAAGCTTAAGTTTCACAGTCAATATCTCAATAGATACATTAAGAAAATATTTATGAGCTCACAAAACTGAAAGAACTTATTTATGAAATACAATTACTTATGCTTATTTATAAAAGTTTATCTCCTTAAAAGCATTATTGAAAAGAACTCTATTTTGAAGTAGTTGCCTACTCTTTATTGAACTCAAAAATGAGTGGTTATTTCTCATGTTATTTTTCATTTTACAGGTTCCTTCTAACCTAAACTACTCTATGATTCTATGATTAGGCACTTATAATTCTTCTAAAAAATTTATTTTCAGTCATTTCACAAAGTATCTGAAAAATTTAAACTTTTTATAAAATTATTTGTTCCACAAGACAAGTGCAGAGCTAGATTGGTGTTACTATTTGCTTTATTTCCCACTAAATTTGCATTCCAAACCCTCAGGGTATTGCTATTTATAGCAATCTATGTTGCAGTAATCCTCAAAAGCAAAAGAACTGAACTACAGTGTGTTAGATGTGTCCACATGTGCAGCTTCATGTAAAAGGTTCATCATGTAGACAAGTGATGAAACAAAGGGTGACTTAGTAACACCAACTTGGTTGGTAGACAACAGAAGGTATAAATGGAAAACAGACTTACTTCTAAAAGACTTGGTAGAGCCAAGAACTGCACTCACATTACTTGAATGCAACTGAAACACACTGAAATTTTACTCCTAAAAGAAAAGAGTTTGTGTTTCATCTCTTGTGCTTTCTAGTGAGCATGGAAAACAAGGCCATCTTAAGGGGTTTTAAATAAGTACAGTTACACCATGGGAGGAAAAGTGAGATGTTACTACCTCTTGCAAATGCATGATACTGGATGTGGGAAACAAAATATTTAGCAGTGCTGAAAATGAATGATGGACAATTATGGCACAACACCAGAATCAAACATTTAGTATATTGACATAATTTTTACTTCTTCTAGTTGTGTCTGCTGGAGTCTGATTTATTTCAGCCAACCCTTATTCCCTGGTAGAAACTGTTGACACAGTATATTACAGGCATCGATCAGTATCTGATTAAATGAATGAAGCACTTTCATTACCTTCAAACCCAGATGGAATTGCTGCAGCCATAATGGGAGGACAATATTTCACCTTGCTTTGAGGAACCCCCATCCTGCTTCCAAGCCCTGATACTTATTGTTCAGCATGTTCAGCTGGAGAGGGAGATTTATGTCCCCCCTTTCCCAGCAGTAGTTAGGAGCAAAGGCAGAGGATTAACTGACTGTGAGGCAGGTGTGGCATTGCTTATCTCTGAACTGAATGTGCACTTCAGATATTGACTGCTAGGGGAGGGAGCGAGGAAGGAAGGAAGGAAGGAAGGAATTCAAAGTTGGACTGTCTGAACCCAAGTGGTATTACTCCTTTTCTATATTAGCTATGCTACAGCACCAAAAATACAAGCCCTTATGTTGGGCCTGTCAGGTACTCCTTTGTCATTAGATTGCCAAGGACATCTGTGCTAGATTTTTACCAGTTTCTGGCCTGTTATTATTTGGAGGCAGAAGAAGGAACAAGGTAGACTCCAAAACTACTTTACAAACAGGACTCATTGATGGTGTCCCGCTGGTTTGCTGGTGTCAGTGGCTGTAATTCCAGTCTGCTGCCCTCAGCAGACATCTGAGTCTCTTCTTTCTTGAATTGCAGCACACAGTAGCACTGCTTTGCTTCCTGTTCTTCTCATCTTTTCTCTTTCCCTGTCTCTAGCTTCATTATTGAGAAGAAATAATTTACCAGAGCTAATAAAGTCATTTTGCAACACAAGCACTGGTGAACCTAAAGGAAAAGGAATATTACTGAACCCTTTGAAATAGTACACGCAGAGCTAATGGAGACTCACAGCCATAGTAGCCACTCACTCTTTGCTACTTCACCAGAGAGAAATATGTTCCTGACTTTAATTTTGTTAATGGGAGATTCAGAAACAGTATTTCCACCAGCCTGCCATACCTCATTTGAGTTTTTGTGTGTCATAACACTGAATTTGTAAGTCCCTTGAAACTATGCACAAAGGTATTTTGAAAATATAAAGCCAGACTTAAATTAGCTTAATACTCTGCAGAGCTGTTCAGTGCTAAATCAAGCTGCTACAGGAGACATGTGCCTTTTTTAGATTGATTTTTGCACAGTCAGTCACAGCAGAGGTGTGGTGTGGAGCAGATGATGTTGGAAAGTCTCATGTGGCATTGCCAGAGCTCTGCTTGGTCTGCAGCAAGTCAGAGTGGCAGCTCCAGCTCCTCTGACTGGCCCTGTCCATCTCCAGATAGAGAGTTTAGGCTCTGCTCCAGGTAAAACACTAGCCCAAATCCTGCAGGCTTGGTTGGGATTGCATGGGAGAAGCCTGCTTCTGGTCTCCTTTTACAAGAGATTGCTTCTGGAAACCTTTCACTTTCTCCCACTGTCCCTCTTGGCTGGGTATGACTGGCCAAGGGCTGCTCATACTCTCAGTCCCAGGTACAGCAGGTCCTAGGAAGGAGAGGGCTCCCTGCCATGGACAAGGCACGGGCTGAGCAGCTTTGCAAGCTCATTGATCTCCTTTCTCCTACTTTAGGAGAAAGCAGCAACCAACAAAGACACCTGTGCAGACTTCCCAGTAGAACTGAAGCCTCTAAACCCCTTACAAGTTCTGCAAATCCCACGGAGGGCTGAGCAGGTCTCAGCTGGTGGCACAGCTGGGATCATTTCTCCAGTGTCCTTGACTTCTATTTCTCATGGCAGTGTTGTCATCAGTGCAAAAATATACAGCACTTTTGAGCAGCAAGAGACATTTCCTATAGGTACTAACTAGCTACAGCAGCCCATTCTCCTGGCTATAGCTGGAAGTCAGTGTGTCTAGGGAAAAGCACAGCACTTAATCACCCACTTTGGGTGAAAATTTAGAGTGTGAAACTCTTGCCAAATTGGATCAATTATTTTATTGGCTGAAATAAGTAATTATGAAGCTTTCTTGGCATACAATTAGCTCTCTCGGTTTCCTTTTCCAAGCATTTTGAACCTTTTAGGAGAAACAGCAACCAAGATAAAATGATTCAAGAGAAAATGATCCAAAGATCACGGGGCAATTTTTATACTTTAATGTTATCTCTGCTGTAAGAAACATGGCAGGTTCCACATTTTAATTTTGAGGAATCAAAATGAATGCTTTTAAGAATTGCCTTTTATGCTAAGTGAAAGTAAGAGCAATGACTGACTGCACAAGGGTAAAGCATCTTCCCACTGTCAGAGACAGATTGGGGGTTAGAAGATGACCCTTAGCTGCTTTTTCTGATGGTCTTTGTTCTACAATAATTAGATTTAGAAAAACTTATCTAAGGCAGTTGAAAGTAATTCCACTATATGCAAGACATGTCAGGGAGCAGAAGTGATGCAATTTATGGATAGCCAAAGAAAGGAGTAAAACTTCAGAAAAATTTAAATGGCTCCTTCCTATCACCCTTCAGCAGCAGAAGATATAGTAACAAGGGATTAGACTTGCAATTCTTCCTAGTTTTTTACAATTTTAGGAGACACCGTGGGTACATTACATTACACAACCTCCATTAACCTTCACAATGTTAGAGATTCAGGCTGCCATGAGCCTAGACAGGGAGTGGGAAACAGAGGATGGAACTCACAAATGAGGAGCCTTCACCTTTGGACAGATTTTGTTTTGTTCTTCTAAGAAGAAGTGAGCATGTCCAGGAACTGCATCCCTCTTTTCCATGGGACAGGCCTCTGCACAAGCTGTTTGCTGTCTCCACATGCAGCCTCCTGTCCCAGAGCACTGTGGAGCTGTGCCGTGGCTGAAGGGAGGCCAGGCTCTGCAGGGAGAGCGCAGCGGGCAGCAGCTCTGCCCAAGGCATCTAATGCCACCACTCTCAGTCATTGCAATAAGTGATGCCCCAGGCCTGGTGCAATGTGACAACCTGCTTCTTACTCTATTCTGCACTTATTTGTAGATTAAACCCATCAAGAGACAATCATACGTATTTGAACAAAAAAAAAAGGATATGTGAGGATCTGGCCACTGTGAATCCAGAGAGATTCTTGGTTTCAGCATCATCCACCATCATTGCTTTCTACTGGCTCATTGAGGCAGAAGCCAGAGTAGGGGTTGGTGGTGGTGAAAGTACTTGAACTGGAATAAAGCAAACTCAAAAATATATTAAACACCACCAAAGATTACAGAAATCATTTGCTTTCAGTGTCTTAAATACACAATTGCTAAGGCATGCAGTAAAATTCCCTATGGGAAACCTAAGTGATGTCAAGTATTATATGCAAAGCAACCAATGTCTTGCACATTTAATCCATACAATAAAATGAATATTGTTTTAAAATTGGAATTACAAAGGAGATATCAATGCTTTATGTTAAATTATTTTCATCATGTTTACAAAATTACATGAAACAAATTTTCTGAAGGCACTAACAACTTCTCTGTACAGCGAAGATTTGTAATGTACTAAATAATTTGAATTATTTTACATTTAGAAAGTGGAAGAAGCTTGAAAAAAAGAGTATTCAGTTATGTTTCAACAATGGTGCTGGTGTGGTGGGTAATTGCTCATAGGAATAGTCCTGCAGAGTTTGATAGGATTGGTCATGTGAACATGGTTACTAGTAAGTGTCTAAGTGGGAAGAACCCAGGTCCATCATGCTTTGGCAAGGACACAGCAGCTCCTCAGTGTCTCAAGGAAGAAATTAAAGCAAACCTTTTCATTGGGACTGACATGGATCAAGACCATCCAACCTCCACACTATCACCTCAGGTGCAATGAGGTGATGAAAAGGATGGTAGGTAGCATTGACTTTTGGGCCACCTCATATAAACAATGGGCTGTCAGTTGAAAAAAAAAGTAGAACGTGTGTGCATAATGATCTTTGGTAACTCACTCTGTGCTTTATCTATTAAATATCCATGACCATATCCCTTCACAAAGAATGTACACCAGCCTGTGCTGCCTTCTTGGAAATGGAAGAAACAGTAACAAAACTGTTTTTGAAGGACTGGTGTGGAAAGGCAGAAAAATCTGTCCTTCTCTACATGAATGTTTCCAAAACACAAAGGTATATACTGCAGAGCAGCTTTGTATTATCTTCTTCTGCTAACTTTCAGTTTTTCCCCAATTTCAAACAGAGCAGAAAGGATATCCCTGTGACAAAGAAACTGTGTCCCAGAATAGATTAATTGAACTCAAGATCAGCTGAGCTGATCTTTGTCAGCCAGTCTGATTTCATCTGGATGTAATCTTTTGGCCTTGCTTCAGCAGCATTGTATCTGAGTAGGAGGGAGCAGCTCAAAACATAAATCCTTTGCATTCCCCTGGCTCAGAGATGTTGTTGGTTCCTTGGGGAGGGAGGGACAGCAATCCTGGTCCCTGCTTTCTGCTCACTGACTGAGTCACTCTGCTTCAGGGGGAGGTTCAGTTGATATCCTCCTTATGTGGACACATTCTCATGTCAAATTTGAGAGATGCACAGAACAGGCTCCAGCTGAACCCTGCGTGGCACTGCTGTTGGTACTTTAGGGGAAGGTGACCACGGGATTGCAGAACAGCCCAGGCAGATGCACAAGAATTATTACCCAGAAAATTAAACACCAAACTGCTTTTATCTCTGTGTGCATCTTCTACATAAAAGCATTGCAGCATGGATGGAGGGTGATGATCCAACAACAACCTGTGAGCTCTCAGGTTTCAAACCATTACCAATTCTCAGCTGTCTCATCAATTATCCAGTACACCAAGAATTTGCAGGGGCACAAACATTACAGGAGAATGGAGTATGCTGTCTTGGGGTATTGCCTGTCTTTGGGTTTGCCTTCTACTGCACAGAGGTGAGGAAAATCATCAATGATCTTGCATGGACAAGAAGTGATTTCTCATAGTCCAGAGAATTCAAATTGGTCAGTGGCTCCATTTAATGAGGCAGTCTGGCCTTTTTACTATTGAATAGCAATAGCCTCTGCTAAGAATTAGAGAAAGAAAAATAAATAGGAAGGAAAATCAATTTTGTGAGCAATTGCGTCTGTCAAGATACTCTGACTCTCGGTTTTAGTTTTATCATTAGACAAAAGATGTTTGTTCCAGTCTCTCCTTCTCCAGGCTGGCCTGCCTTCTTTCATGGATTTAATCCCCAGATGGCCAGAAGCATTGTTCAAGCTGGAGTTTCCAGAGAGGACAGAGGTAAGTGCAAATGCTACAGAAAGAGATGTTTCAGAAGAGATCCATAGTGGGCACAGAGACCTCTGATATACCCAGGGACAAAGTGTTAATGGGAGGTGTAAAGAAACAAGTCTGTCAGCCACAGCAGCATGGGCACAGCTAAAGCCACCCAAACACAGCATTGTTTTACGTCTAGCCAAAAGGACAGCTGTCCTTCCTAGAGTCCTGTTCTCCTCCTGGCAGCCTGTATCTAAGCCTGCTTGAAGTAGGAGCAGGACAGTTATGGGTAAACAAGGTTTGATGCAAGACTGGATAGTTTCTTTAATTCTAGAGATAAATATTTAGTTTGGGAAATGAGGAGCAGACAGGGCTGAGTGCTCTGCCTAGAGGCTCAGAATTTAAAAGGGCTTCTACACCAAGGTGTGCCCTCACAATTCTAACACCTACCCTCAGCCATCAGAACTGCAGCCACACCATACCACAGACATAACCCCTTCTTTATTAATCAAAACCTTTCTCCCACCCAACTTTTCTGCCAGATATAACCAAAATCTGCTTGTTCCCATGGTGGCTGACATAGCTGCCTAGCATGCCCAACCCAACTAGGAAGAGAGAGAATTTTATACTGTGCTTCTCAGGTTGCCCCAGGCATCTGTTTTTCAGGTGTTTCGAGTGGAAGGAGGGATTGCAGGACATCCTGCTGTGCTGAGGCTGAGCCAATATGTGCACAGAGCAAGCCAGTGAGGGAAACCAGCAAGGTAACTGTACTGCAGTTTGTGCTAGGTCTGGCTGGGATGGATCAACCTTCTTCACAGCAGCCCCTACAGTGCTGTCGATCAAATCTGTGCCCAAGGGAGGGCTGGTGTCACACCAGTGTCCTGGCTATTGCTAAGGAGTGCTTGCAAAGAGACTTTTTGTTTCTGACTCCTCCACCCCCAGTAAGTGGGCTGAGGATGGGCATGCAGTTGGGAAAAGACACAGCCAGAACAGTGGATCTCAGGTGGCCAAAATGATATTCCAAACCATGTCAGGGATATTGGATACCCTATAACACCATGGGCAGCAGGAAAACCAGGGTTTTGTCTTTCTAAAGAAGTTATTGCTTGGAGACCAGTGGGGCTGTCTGCTTGTGGGAGGTAGTGAGTGATTGCCTTTGCATCACTTGACTGTTCTTTTTCTCTTTCCCTCACTTTAAGTTGTCCTCATCTTGACCTATGAGTTTTTCTTGCCTTACTTTTCTGATTCTCCCTTATCCCACTGAAGAAGTGAGTGATCAGCTTAAGCTTCTCTACAGACTGGGGTGAATGCACCTCATGTTATAGAAGTCATTGCCTTTCTGGACCTGTGAGATTGCTCTAGTGGAGTTTCCTGGAGGTTTTAATGGTTTTCTTGTAATAATTTCAGCAGTGAGTTAGCTACTTATGCTGCAAGTTAAATGAGAACAGTAAACAGGCTTAACCAGGTACTTTTATTGGTAAACACAGAAGCTTGTCTGAAGTGTTTCCATTCATGAGGGGTACTCCTCATGTTATTTTCTGTATTTGAATATCTTTATACTGTTTTAGAAAATTAAAGATGAGGTGTGAACTAAAAACCAGCAGTACAGATCTGTTGCAGCCTTAGGAAAACATAGTTGTGGAACAGACTCCCCCATCTGAGGAACTAGGTTAAAAACTTCGGCTTAGGACTTGCACAAAGAATTGCATTTTCCCATTTCTTGCCCTGAAAGAGAAAATTAAAATTCAACCTTCATCATCTTTTTCATTGATTACAAAACATTTAATGATGCTGTACATATTCTGCTTAAGACAGTGTTTCAATTAAACACGACAGACGTAAGAAAAGAAAGATTACTATTAGTGAACTTATTACCATCTTCTCACAATTCTGTGCAATATCTTCTAGGATGACCCTGTCTTGAGCAGGGAGGTCAGACCAGATGACTCACTGTGGTTCCTTCCAGCCCTAACCATCCTATGATTCTGTGAACTTTTTAGAGAGGCTTGAGCCTCCTGAACTTTCCTACACTTTATGAGTTCTTGAGTTCGTGTTTATTTCTCAATATAGAAAATGTATTTCTGTGCCTGGGCTTGGCTTCTGTGAGCAGGTCTGAGTGGGCTGGCAGGTGATGGAGCTCCTGCCAACCCACCTACCTCTTGGTGCAGAGGTGGCTGAATTTCATCCATGGCTCTGGGGAGCATCTCCTCCCTGTGCAGCAAGCAGTTCCCAGTCAGAAATTCAGCACTGAGAGAGAGCTCACTGCCCCCAGGGTGCCTAAGGAGCCTCAGCTGTGTGTTCCCCACTGAAGAGACTGAAATTTGTTCATCCTGGGGCAGTGCAAGACAGGAGTGAAAATGCAGCTTGAGCTGCCACATTCACCATGAGCTGGCCTGAACCACTGCTCTCTCTGTGTTTCTGGGGTGGTTCAAGATGTGATATCTCACCTCTCCATCCTCATCCAAAGGCTTTGGTGGGATATTTCCACCCACTGCCCTTCTCAATACCAAGGGGCTGCATTTAGCCATGCTTTTATTTGTTAATTAGATGTAGCTTTAAAACAGACACTGCCAGTCTGGGCCTGTGACCAAGGGCTGCAATGTCAGCTCTGCTGTGTAACTCCGTGTGGTCACTGCTGCCCAGGCCATTAACCAAAGGAGTGTGTTCTGCCTCTGCCCTGCAGAAACGTGCCAGTGTAGTCAGGGGGTAATAGAGAGGGCTGGGAGCTGCTCTGTGTTTTCCCAGACTTCCCTGTGTCAGGTGACACAGAACTTGTGATGGATTGGGCAAGATTTAGGTGGGAGAAGAGGAAAGGCAATCTTTAGTCTTTAGGAAATCCCCAGGAAATCTATGCTTGAGAGTCTCCATTATTTCCCAAAAAGACACATCTCTGATGCAAATTTGCTGTGCTAAGCAGAAAAAAAAAAAAAAAAAACCAAACCAAAAAACAAAGTCTGCTTTTACCCAATGACAATCAATTTTGGTTTTGTAGATAAACTTGTAATTATAGCACAGCTGGTGTGGAAATTATTTGGTTTAATTTCTCATTTGTTTATGACTGTGATTTAATTACTGCAATCCCTGTTATCAGCTTCTTTAAACTTTTAATTATTATGGGCATCAAGAATATAATTTATTGCCTTTTGACAGAAAACTGCTTTCCACAAAGCAGCAATCCATAAGGTGAAATTGTGGCATTAATCAGTCTATTCCCAAATGCAATACATATTAATAAGAATGACCAGAGCTAAATTGAATTAACAAGAGATCAGGAGATCACAGGATGTTACCTATAGTTCTGATCAGGAGTAATTATTTAGGATTATCTCTGTAAAACAACATGTAATTTGAATGAAAGTTTTTTCCTGCAGAACAATTTTCAGTATGAACACACTTGCTGCATGCCTGGGTCTGTGACGGAGACATGGCATCAACAAAATCAATGACATCAGCTTTTCAAATTAGAGAACCATGAGGGGTTTTTTTGTGATTAGGCTCAATGGGAAGCATTCTTCTTCCTATAGAAGATAGGCAAAACATACAGGAATCTAGAAGGGAGATGTTAGAGAACCCAAAGCAAAACAAGACAAGGGGAGCACCACCTCACTTTGACACCCAGGAGACAAAGAGGTTGATCCTCTCAGGCTGAGACAACCTGTGGATGCCTCAGCTTTGCTCAACATCAAACTTCTGTTGTGCACCCATAGTTTATTAAAATTCAGAGGTAATCCTCATGTTTCTGTTTTAAGTGTTACACATTTTTCTGCTGTGCATTTGAAGTAAATGTTTGAGTCAACAGGCAGAGAGCACTGCATAATCCCTTCTTTCAAAAATTTTGGATAGTTTTGACATTGTGCACAGAAACCTGTCTCCATAACCAATGTGTACCTACAGAATGTTTTCCTCTGTGTAATTCTTCCTGTTTGTTGGCTGGAAGGACTGTTTCACTTTTGCTCCTCTGTAACCATGACAGGTATATTTAAGTTCAGATCTCCTCAAGTCCTCATCCAGGGTCCCTCTAAGACTGGTGTGGAAACAACTGCTGGAGGCCACAGGGAGATGTAAAGGTGGATTTGGAAGCTGAGGAAGAATATAAAACATGAGTTTTACATTTCTGCATTGCTCCTGGCTCTGCACAGTCTGTGGATCTCCTGCCCATCACATTTCTCAGTGGATGTGAATTAGGGCCATTGATTTCTTCTAAAAGACATATCTGACTTCCTGCAGATGAACAAATGGAGCTACACTTTAGAAACTGTTACATCAACAGTTCTAGGAGGCAGATCTTCAAACATATAAAAATACCAGTTCTTTGGAGAGAAAGGACATATCGATTAATAGTTGTCATAAAAGAAAAAAGTGACTAAACTTAAAATTTTATAATCTTATCAGTAAGCACCTTAAATGCATTAAGTTTGACAAAACTTAAAATTCTGATGATCCCACAGTATGATATCATTCATTTATCTTTATGGTAAACACCTGAGCACGTATCACCAGGTCAGAGTCTGCCCTGATCACACGCATACCTGGATGATTTGCAGCATCCTCTATTCAAATTCTTTTAGTTTTTCTCTGGCTGTTTGTGCATTTTCCCCACACATTTTGAGAGAATAAGCACTGCTATAATAAGGTATGCCACCATTACTTAATCATATATCAGGGTATATCACAGGACCACTGAATAGTTTACGTTGGAAAAGACCTCTAAGATCATTAAATCTAATTGTTAACCATTAAACCATGTGCCTAAATGTCACATCTACACGTCTTTTAAATACTTCCACAGATGATGACTCAACTCTCCTGAGAAGCCTGTTCCAGTGCTTTACAGCCCTTTGACTGAAGGCATTTTTCCTAAAATCCAGTCTAAACCAGGGATGACACAAATTGAGGCCATTTCTTCTGGTTCTACTGCTTGTTACTCGGGAGGCATTCTGCTCAGTTCTATGAAATACAGAGAATTGAAGCATGTGATTTATGTCTTTTCATGTGCATGTGCACACGCACATGTGCAAAATTATTAGATGTTTCAGTCAAGTATTTCTGAGATTAAAAATCTATACAACATCAGATACCTAAAGTATCAACTGATTGATGTATCTATGACTCTTAATGAAATCAAACATGAATTAAGCCTACTGGAAGGCAACAGTCTACCTTTGTACAAGCGTGTTATTTATTTTGAGTGCTGGAATTAATTTCACTATGCTGCTTAATGGTCCTGTCAAAACAAATACATTTTGCAGAAGAGAAGTGCTGGCAAAACAGGAAGTGACTGAAGAAAAAAGATATATTTATAAAGGATTCTTCTATTCATTTTTATATTAATTAATTAATTAGAATCCCTGCAAGTATTGTGCTCCTAAAGATCTGTTGCTTGTTTGCTAAGCTGTACAATGTACTGAGTTTATTATAAAATTAATCCTGCTATGATTTCCTGAATGACTATCAGACTTCTTTGATATGAGGTATCTTATTAACTAGCATATGGTCCCAATTCACTGCTAAAAACTAAAATAATTCACAGACACATGAAAAGAAAAAGAAACAGAGCAAAAGAGTTTTAAAAGTATGAATTTAATTTAGACTTCTTCTAAGTGTAGCCTTCTTTACGGGCATAAGTACTTAATTCTGAATTTTCCAAAGTGACAAATTATTTCAGATGTATTATTGTGGATACCTTTTATGTCAACACTGCTTTATGAACATACAGCAAATCCTGTTCAAAAGAGAAGTATTTTTTGGTGGCTATTATAGTGTGAAGTTTGAAGTAGAACAGGAATTTCCTATATTGCATCTTGCAATGGGTTTGAACATCTATGATTTTTTTCTCAGTGCTTCTTCTCCTTGACATCTAGTGGGAAATTCAAAGTTCTCAGCAGTTGATTTAGATGTCTGTCACTGCTTAAAGTCTCTGAGTTCCAGAGAAATTTGGTTGATTTCTTTTTGTTTCCTTGATGGTGATAGCAGGCATTCTGGGCATCAGAAACAAGAATGAAACCAAGAGATAATAACTGTAGATCTCATTTCTGCACCCTGGCTAGGCTCAGCTTGGAGGATAGGGAAAAAGAGTTCCTGGAATTGTAACTTTTTTCTTATATGAGGTCTTCATTCTCTAGAACTTGGTTCTGCAAAGTATTGAGCCCTCTGAAACAACTACTCATGTCTGGGGAGATAAATGCCTGAAGACCACGTATTTCAGTGTGTTGTTGCCCCAGGGGTGCCTTGGGTGCCACTAAGGGGAGTGTCACCACAGTGCCACTCTGTCTCTCCCATCAGATGTGCTACAGGCCACAGTCACTGATGGCAGCTGTGTGTAGTGGAGGGAGCTTTCTCACCCTGCCTGCGTCATTCCCACCTGCTGTGTCACATCCATCTTCCAGAAGGAACAGAAGGCTGGCTGGGGCTATCAGAGCTTCTCAGAGATATCTTACATGAAGGATTTCCAACAAACCTGTTCTTCTATATGCTTGAAGTGACTCCTTGTCTTTTAGTTGATCCTGTGAGAAAAAAACTTCAGGTTTTGTGTCCTGTTGGAAAAAAAAAATCATCAATTAACAGCATTCCCCAAATGATAGCCTGTAGAGGTTCATCACAAAACCCCACAGTGAGTCAGGTCACATCTTCCTCAATGGTCTCTGCATTTCCATCAAGAAAATGTAATCAGAGGAGGACTCTGCTGCCTTCCCCAGCAGTGGCAGAATAAATGGTCTCTGCTAAGATTATTTGTACAGGAAATTTCATTGCTAAAAAGCTTTAAAAGGTGATGTTAAAATGTTATGACAATGAAGACTACCAAGATCGATAGAAAAACTGATGTTCTGGGAAACCAGATCCAATTAGATGGAGATCTTGATGCACTGATCACATCTGCTGTGCTCAGGCAGTGCATCACAACCCAGCAAATTCACCCAGTGCACTGTTCACAGACCTATCCATCCCCACCTCCTGTCATGGAGAGACCTGCAGGAAAACATCAAAAGTGCCCAAAAGAGTCCCAGTCACTGAAGTCTCCTAATGGGTGAGCACTGGACAAGGAAGCTGAGCAGAGTTCATGCTGAGCCCTGCCTGGGGCCAGCACCACAGCACTGTGCTGGCACCAGTGCTCCAGGAAGGCAAATAAATCAAATAACTATGCAAACTGCCAAGAAAAAACAATTTCCTCACAGTTCTGGAGCATCATCCCCAGAGAAAGAAGAGAAATATCTGTAACCATGGATGCTTAAAGGAATAAAAGACGATACAAATACACAAAATTATTCTCTAGCTGTTACTTACCTGCCTAACCACTCTGTCTCCTAATCAATTGTGTTCTGTTACACACAGGATTTCTACCTCTAGTACAATGCATTTTGAAGAAATAAAGAACAGTTAGTGTGCCTTTTGTTTTGCCTAGAATATATGATCAGATTTTTTTCTTTCATAAAGTGAGTACTGCAGGTTGAAACTTGGAATATAAGACAGAAATGTTAAGAGAATCATAATTTCTTAATATGAAAAATATTTTCCTG